>NW_001799011.1:375157-649639 GCF_000165425.1 Paramecium tetraurelia | reverse complement strand
TTTCCTGGGGGATTCCTTTAAAAATTTTCTTTCCACCACAACCTCAAAAGGTTTCCCAAAAAAAAAAGTTTAATTTTCCACAAACCTCCATTTTAAAATTCACCTTAAGGAAATTTTTTCCAAAAAAGGGAAAACAGGACCTGAAAATTATCTAAAAAAATAAATTGGAAATTAGCAGTCCAAGAAGAAGGAATTTTGAACCCCTTGAATATTCATTTTTTAAGCATAAACGGATTATATTAATAGTGAAATAAACAATGAAATTATTTAAAGGAATCTGTCTAAAGATTAGGCAAAAATCTTATAGTTTGATATTAAATTGTGTTCTATTTGAAAAATTTTTTAATGATTATCAATATGAGGGCGGATGAGAAACAGATATAACGAATGACTTGGGCAATTTTTATTGATTTTCATTTCATTTGTGCAAAAAATTTAGATTCTTTTGAATGTTGAATTTTACTTCTCAGATTTCTTCACTTATATATGCCCATCCCTTCAATATGGGAGTATTTTCGAAATTTAATTTCAAAGAATATAGTATTTCTATCAACCTTAATTTAATCCTTTTCTACTTTCTTCTTATAAATTAATATTATAGTTATAAATAAATAATTAAAAATTGATTAATAATTTGTATGAATTTTCGATCAAGCCATTCCAACTAGTATTAAAGGTTTATTACCAAACTTCCGACAAAGTTTTTTCCAAATCTTATACCTGAAATAATAAATAAAACTGGAAAGTAATCAAAAGCAGAAAAAATTGAAGATTTTGTTGAGATTTTTCAAGATTACTTTAAATATTTACTAGGTATAGAAAAAAATGAAGAGGAATTACTGCATTCTGAGAATAACATTGCGAGTTTTGATGATTGCTTGAGCTAATTTGATGAACCCGAAGTTGTTGTGAGGTAATTCTCAATTATATAAAGTTTACCAAACCCAGATTATATATCAGAAGAACCTTAGCTATAATAAAAACAGTATGAAATTGTTGATTAGATTGTACAAGCCTTAGTTCTAGAGTAAAAATCTATTCAGGATAAATTATTTTTAAAAGCGATCGAAATTGCATTCATTTAATTGTCTGATCGTAAGACCTATTCTTTATTTGAGCAAAGAACAAGAGGGTTGGAAACTATTCCAAATGATTAAAGAAATGCAATGAATTTATTAGGAACAAATCAACAAATATTTGATTAAAGTAACTAATTTTGTGGTTTTATTGAAAACAACAATAATAATCGCAATTCATAAGATTTTGGGCTTTGCTAAAGAGAAATTTAGATAAAAAAAGCTGTTAACTAATTTAGGCAAGATTTATTGGAATTAGCATCATAAAACAAATGGAATATTTAAATGACTGCTCAACAAATTTAAATAGATTTTCAAAAAATTCAATAATAATAATAGAAAGCATATAGTTAGGGGGAATATTTAAGATTGATCCAATCTTAATGGAATAAAACTATGAATGAAACATCTGATCTTTTAACATTAGTAAGGAATATTTTAATAGTGTAATTTTCCAGAAAAGGATTTATGGTCAGATCAATTATTTCTGAAGATGGATCAAAAATATATCTCTTGTTATATATGCCTGAATAAATGTTAGAAATAGCTGCTGAAAATTGTTAACTTTCGAAAAAACTGTGTTTTTGTTTCTCCGATTTATTTTCCCTCGAGCCTGTTGATAAATAATTAAGACCCCTACGATTAAATGGCAGATTATGGAAGCCAGACGAATATAGTATTTCTTCATACTTATAATATTTAAGACCATTAATTATTGATTAAATAATGCAAATAAATTTTAAGAGATTAGCTAGAGATGTAGGTTAAAGTAACATAAATAATGAATTATTTGAATATGGAAAAATTAATTTTTATGGAGATCAAGAAGGTCCAACTGATGATGAATGGACGGCATATTACATTTACCTTGTTCATCTTAATAAACAGATTGAAATTTAAAGAAAAAAATATTTTATAGAAAGCGATATTGCTTTAATCTTAGATAAATAAAAGAGTGCAGAAGAATTATTTGCGCTAAGAACTGGATAAAAGCCTAAAGGATATTTTGAATTTACGGAAGAAGAATAAGAGCAAATTTAGATTCTTTTTGAAAAAATTAGAGAGCTATAAGGCCAATAAAATAAAATTTAATTATCCCAAAAGCTTCCAATTCTAAAAAAAATAAAGTTGTTTAAATAATAATAATTAGCTTCTAATTATTACTTAATTTTTTAAGAGGCTTTAAAAGTGGCAAACAGCACAGGATAAACATTAAAAACAATATGGGATAGATATTATTAATAGCCTTTTGAACTTTATATTCCGTTCACCCTTCGATAACATTCTTAATCTATAAAAAATATTGCTAAATCGTAATTAAAATGGTCCAGGTATTTATCAAAAGAAAATCATTAAATAACTTTATTTCCAACCAATGAAAGATTAAAGTTAGCATATTTTGTTCTTTCAACAACAATTCGATTAGATATATTTATCAATATGAAATTGATAAACTCTGTTTTTAGTTTACACAATAATTATGAATTATTTGGAATTAGCAATAACCATTAATAAGAAATCAATTCAGAATTCTATATGTATGAGCAATAACCTTTTGATTTATCTGGCAAATGGAATTTAAATTATTTATATCCTTGGTCTATGCCGATAAGCAAAATTTGCATTTACTTTGGTGAAAAAATAGGATTATACTTTAAATTTTCTTCATATTATATTCAATTTTCTACGATCATGGCAGCACTAGGAGTAATTTTTAATATGATTATGTATTCAACTAACATTTAGCATAATGATATATCCTTAGTGGCTTAATCTATATTTTCAATTTTAATTATCAATTTAAATTGCTTTCTAACAGACTATTGGAATTAAACACAATTTGCTTTTAACATTTAAAATGGTTAAAATAATAATTATAAATATAACTTAATTAGAAGTTCTTTTAAAGGAGAATAAATTAGATCCATTTCAACTGATCAATTAAATTTTACAGGGATAATTCACTTTCAATTTTTTTGGAGAATTAGTATTTCGATTTTTGTTCTTATCTTGATATTTGGATCTGATGTTTGCATAACGATAGGACTTTACTTCTTTAATTTATACCTTGAAAGTATCTTTGCGAGTACAAGTATTTAATTTAGGAATTTTGAAATAATAGTGACAGCAATTTTGAATTATGTGATTTAAATAATTGTAGAATATTATTATGAATCTATTGCAATAGTTTTGACAGATTTTGAGAATTTTTAGACTGTTGAACATTATGAAAACAGCTATTGCCTAAAAAAATATGCTCTTATATGTTTTTCTTAATTATTTCCATTACTGATCTTGTGTTTTTTAAATGGAGAACTGAATCTAAAGTGCTCTCAAAATAATTGTATTGGATAAGCATAATATTTTTTCGGTACCACTGTATTTTTAATTCTAATACACTAAATGTTAAAGTTATTATTAACAATAATTAATGTAAAAAGGAGAATTTAATAAATAAAAGAGAAGAGTTATTCAAGCAAAAATTTGCTGACATTTATTGAAAATTAAGAATCTAAAACTCCTTTTTAGCAAACCCAAGAAAAATATGGTATTATCGATGAATATATGAAATTTTTTTTACTATCAACATTAATCAATATGTTTGGCGGCTTATTTCCATTAAGTTTTACTTTATTTTGGATATGGATGATCTTATAGTTTTAAATTGTAAAATTTAAACTTTTATATTAAATATAAAGGCCTTGGCCGAAAGGAGATAGTTCCTTAGGAATTTGGTTTGAAATACATTAATTTATTAATTTTATTAGTTTACTTAGTAATTGTAGTTTAATATGTGTTTATTATTACAAATATCTTTAGGATGATGTTATTTAGCTATTTGTTACTTTATTATTTTATAATTTCTTTATCAAATATATTACAAACACGACATTTTTAAGTCCTCCATTAATACTTGAGTATATAGTAAAGAGAGGCTAATACATTTATTAGAATAATATTAAAATTCTTACAAATAGAAGTAGTCGAAGAGAATAAGAGAATAAAGTACTATTATAAAGATGCCCGTTATATAAAGTATTTGGATCTAATGGCATGCAAAGAGCAGATTATTTTGAAACAATTAGTTCTGATGATGAAATTTTAGATCATTAGAGAAAAAAAATTTAGTTGATTTCTTAGAGATTAGTAGAACAGGAAACCAATTATCTCATCTCAAAGGCAGAAATAATTTAAAATGAAGATCATGTTAAACAAACATAAAGCCCAATCAACTCAAATTCTTCAAAAATCTCAAATTCTAGCCCTTTGAATTCTGTATCTAGTCCTATATTTACAGTATCTAGTTCAAGGTAGAATAACAGAATGAAAAGTATTATTGATCCTTTTGAGAGTACTACATAGATATAAAATTCAGCAAAAGAAATTTAAAAATTAGGGAAAAGTAAGTTTTAGCTTATGATTACAGAAATAATAAAAAAATTGTAATAAGTAGATAAATTAGACTATTAATTTTTTTATAACTATTATAAAAAGCGTTCAATAAACTGGGCATTTTAAATATAATCTTGTCAATCAGGACCTAAATAGTTAATCAGGGACAGAACAATTATATGGCGATTTTTTTTTCGGCTTCAATTATTATCCTCTTATAATATGCTATGGAATGATTATAGATTGGTTTAAAGTTAATCTTATTTTAGAAGAAAATAAAAAGCATTGCATAATCTAGATTATAAGAGATTTTAAATATTAAAGTAAAGTTTTGAGAATCAAAATAAATACTATAAAGCCTAGGCAGCTTTAAAATTTAGCAAATAATTTAGATAATTTGGAAATTAACTTACATTGGAAGAAAGAAAAGAATATAATGAGCTAGTTTTAAAATATAATAAATTTATTGAAAAAAAATCATGGCTAAATTGTAGAAAAGTAACAATATTCAGATACAAGGGTTTATTTTTTAGAGGATTTCGGAAACAAAGTATAAGAAAATAAGCCATTTAATTTGTTTTAGAATACTACGAAGCAACTAAAAAGTTAGAGGAAGCTCAAAATGGTTCAGATATACATAAAAAATTTAACAATTTAGTTTAATATACGCAGTTAAATTAATATACATTAGAATTGTTTATAGAATTATTTAATAAATTAGAATATGAGTATAAAAATTTGATATTTATATAGGTAAAAAACTAGTTATATATTTCCTTCAGTTAACGGGAGAATTTAATAAAAAAATTATTATCTAAATTCTTTAAAATCAGAAGTGTTTAAAAATATAATCGATAAATCTAAAGACACATATATATTTGAATAATATTCTACAAAACTAGAAGAGTTTGTTTTATAATATTGCTTAGATGAAATGAATTAAATTCCTAATATAACAATGAAAAAGCATCTTCATGATCTTCTCTGGATTGTTGAAGTTGAGGATTAAGAATATTTAATGTAATTTTTCCAAATAAAGCATGGATAATAATTGCAGTTTTTAAAGCATTACAACAATGGATTAGGAGTCTTTGTTAGCGAAAGCAAGAATTACATCAAATTACTCAATATAATTGATTAAATTGATGATTTTTTAATAAAAGCTTATTGTGTATCCTTATACCCTTGTTTAGATTGTAAAACTTTATATTAAGTAATAAAATTTAGAAAAAAGCATTCACTTCATTACACAATAGATTAATTAATGTAATTTTTGTATGCAAATTTAATTATATTATCAAAGGGTATTGTAAACAGCCTTTCAATTTATACGTATGCTTTAAGTAATAATGAATATATGATTTTAAATTCTATTTTACAAGAGGACAATCCGGTATTCTAGTTAGTTCAAGTTATTTTGGAGATGATATTGCTAGACCCAATCGAAGATTTGGGGGAAGTCCTTAAAAACATTGAACACCCTTTATTGTCCTTTTTGATGGATATATTATATAATGATTTAACAGCAAGTTAGGCCTTAGAAAATATGCAAAAATAAGATCCATTCTCAGATATTAATTTTTAGTTTAATCTCAATTTAAAAGACTAATCCTATTAATTCTATATCGAGAATATGAAGCACTAAATCAATTTTCACCTTAGAATGAAATAATTTAAAAAATCAATTTAATTGATTCAGGAAGCAGAAGATTATTTGGCAGCTTAACATAATGTACAAACTATTAACTTTATGGAAAAATTCTTAGATTACATCTCCCGAGAGATACAAACATATATTCTAAAACCCCATGATATTAAGAAGATTTTGGATACATTATTAATATTTTATTTTAAAATATCTGCTCTTTTTGGTTTGAAGCAATAAATAGAACCTGAAAACTCGTAAATTATCGCTGCGATAAAAAAATGCTGTAGTCAACTAAAAATTATTCTAAAATAATTAAGCTTTAATATAAAATTAGAAAATCTATCTGAAGTAGAGCATCGCACAATTTTGAAATAAAAGTTTAAATAAACATAAGATAATTAGTCATCTGTAAGCTCATTTGAAAGATTAAATTTAATTAGTACCTTAAGGAAAAATTCAAAGTATATTTTAATTCTAATTTAATTTCACACTTAGATTTAAAGATACAAAAATCAATTTACTTTAATAAAAGCAATTTATAATTATTTCAATAAAAATTTTATTCTGGCAGATCTTTAATATATTTAAATAATTCAGAGAGAAGAAGAATTGGCCTTTCGGGAACCCATCCCAACCTTTTTGAATGTACCTCTTGATCACACACCAGGTTTAATTAATTTAAAGTAATCTTCTCCATTAGATGAAGACAATGATGACATAGGAAATGAAGAATATTAAACAAAGTCTAAAGGTATCATAGATAGGAACACATTGTATTGCACATAGTTAACATATTTTAAATACCTTCATTTAATTAATTTATATGATAACAGAAATGAAGAGTTTTCAAAATATTACTAATAGTTTAAGCAGATTGAAGGAGCTTATATTCCGGTATATAATTTTTATCTAAATCAACTTAAATTGCTTAACAAAGAAGAAATCCAATAACAAGATTAAGAGTATGAAGAGTAATGTGATGTCGGAAAGTATTTAATAATAAAGTTCAAAAAATGGAAGGAAATTACCAGCCATTAATAAGTGGACTTATTAGAATCAGATGATCTTGAACTCCTGAAATTTTAGATTATGATTTTTTCGAATCTTTAAACAACTTTTAAAAATAGAAAAATTTTATAACATTCAATGTAGTTATTCACTTTCTCAAAGATATGCTGTTATAACTTATTATTTAGAATTAAGTTAATTTAGTTTATATTACATCTTGATAATGTTTAACCTGTTAACCATAATTTATCTACTTAGATCTAAAGAACTACATTTTGCCATTAAAACTAATAATCTTTTATCTAATTATTAAAACAGATTCACTAATAGATTTAACTACAATAAGATTCTTGGTTTTTTCATTCGAGTTTAGAAGAATTATAGGTTTTCTATTATCTTTCAATCTGCTTTGCGTATTCTCCTAAGCATCTTGAAAATCTTGTATTAGAAGAAAATGAAATATCAAAACATGCAACAAATTAAATAAAAAAATTTTAGTTTAAATCAAAATTCTATTGCCAAACACTCAAGTGTACATAAATTAACAACAGAAAAGGATATTAATTGTAATTTGATTCAAATTTAGGTAAATAGTAACAATAATAACTCTTTTGCTAATTTTTAAATTGCAGCTTAAAGTAATATCATAATTTAAGAGGCTCATACCAATAAATTTCAGAGTGTTTAAACGATGATATTGAATCATCAATCTTCGTATTAGCCCTAATTCATAATTATTTGCAACTTTAATAATTTGATCTTGTTGATTTGATGACCTAGTTTTCTTTAAGATTAATTTAATGTGAAGCTCCAATTTTTGATAAAAAGCATTAAGGGTTTGAATAGGATCTTTATGTAGTAGAAAGCTTATATAAAAGCAATCACAATTGCATTCCTTATCCATAAAAGTACCTATTTGAATATACAGACACTTTTTATAATTTTGAAGACATAAAATTTTATGCATAATATATACTTTTCAATATTATGATGAATTAAAATTACTTTTTGATTTAAGAGATTGTCACTAAATTAATTAACACTTTAAAAGGTAATGCAATTTATTGCCGCTTCATACATATATTTGAATATTAGTTAGATGCTATTCAAGCAATGATTGGGAAGATTGATCCAAAAAAATAGCGCAATTACCAAGACTAAGAAAAAATAGAAAGTGACTTGAACCTAAATAATTATTTAGAAAGAACACTCATATATGCTATTTTAGCTCTTTTATAATGCAAATACCATCTTAATTTATTCGATTATGAAAATGCTTTGAAATATTCAGAAAAAGTTTTGAAATATGTGGTCACGTTCTTGAAATAAGAATAGACGATACTATCAATAATTAATCGCCGATTAGTAAGATTTATTTTATTATATAGATATAAGAATATCCAGTACATACATTTTTTAAAGATTTAAAAATTATGGAATATGAGTTTCTAATAGATGAAATTGTAGATTCTGATTACATACATATATTTAATAAAGATTTTATCAATGAAGCTATACTAAATCATATTAGAATCCTAATAAATTTAGGTAAAAATGTTCCTAAAGTAAATATACTATTTTCGTTACAATTAAGCTAAATTCATAAGACTCATCAACCTTATTTACAAATGATTTATGCTATGTATTTTAATTTTTTGTTAAAAGAAAAAGATAATAAATTGATTGAGCATTTACTAGTAGATGAATAAAATTAAATAGGGTAAATTCGGAAAAAAATTAAAGATGAAGAGATGAAATATAATGCTTATAGCTCCCTTAAATTATACACAGAATCAGACGCAGGCTTTATACATCAAAATTTAATTTTCTTAGATTTTCAGCTAAATGTCTTATCAAATTCGAAAAACAAAGTTAATAAAAAATTGATAAATAATTGGATATTATCAAGCACCTAAAAAGCAATAAATGGATATTAAAACATTCAATAAACATTCTCATATTTAGTTCATCCTCATATCTCAATAATATATTTGATACAATATGAATCATATACATTTTTAAACCAGATGTAGAAGGCTTAAGATATGCTTGATCTAACAAATGAAAGTCTTTCTGGATGGTATGAAGATAATAAACACCCTATCAAAGGAATATTTTTATACCACTTAGGAATTCATGATCGTTGGCTCTACTCCTAATACATAAGATGTTTAAAAATTATAATTTCTTTAAACAGATTTGATATAGATGAAATAACAAGAATAGCTTAAGGATTAATTTACTAAGAAAAACAACTGATTGCTATTTTGGATAGCAATACTTAAAATAGAACATTTTAAATAGGAGATTTAATTAATGAATATCTAACTTAAAGGACGGGAAAAAAACAACTCTAGATTTCTGAGATCTCTAAGAACAATTTTGATAGTTAAAGTATCCTTGATGATGTTTTAGAAAAGAGTTCACTTAAAACTTTGAATGGGATCTAAAAATTTTTCGAAGTATTTGTTAATTATTTTTTTTAGGCATTAGCTATATTTTATCAAATAGGTACAGAGCATAATTGTAAGGATTTAATAAAAAGATTAATCGTAGAATCAAATTGATTATTTTTAAAAGTTTTGTTATTTAATTGCATAATTGATATACAGTATTCTTTTATAGATTAATCAAAAATCAAATTTTTTAAATTTATAAAATGCATTAGTAAAATTCATGATTTAACTTAATCAGATATAAATTGCTAGAGCAGGTGAAAAATTTTTATTTTTTATTAAGAATCTTGGGCTTGTATTATAATTCTATTCATTTATGATTTTTAATAGCCAATAAGGCCAAAGCAATAAGATCTTAGAATATTTTTAATCTAGAGAATGTTTTTGAATTCTTTTTAGTCAATCTCTAGATCTAAAATTTCTTTCAACCTTTAAATTATATACTTAGATTTAGTAATTCCATTTTAAGAGATCGAAATTGAATTTTTGTTGATCTATAAGATGGCATTATTTAACTTTTTATTACCTTTAACAACTTTAACGTCAAATAATTATTCAGTTTTTTCATCTTGAGTCCCAAAGATTCTTGACATAAGTGTAATCTCATGTAATTAATTCTAAATTTTTTCATAATAATATTAAATATTAATATGCTAAAATGGTTTAATCTCTTCAATTAAGCCACATTCTTACAAATATATAAAATTTTGTTTGTCACTTAACAAAATGCTAACTAATTTATAGATTTTTTAAATTATTTAATGATTCTCAATCTATTTTACTAAAATATTCTTGTATGTTACTAAGTTAAGATCTTTGCATATAAACTTACTAAATTGTTTTGCAGAGCTAATTATACCGTCTAATATTTTTAGCAAATGCTCTTAATGTTATTATTTTTGAATTAAACTATCGAGAGATATCAGCAATTATTAATTCATCAATTAATGAATACCTAAATTTATTTGTATATCAAGATACTCTGATATTACACACTCATTTGAATAAAGAAAGGAACAAAGCCCTCCTAAATTATGTTCACAAGCAAATATTGCATTAGATTTTATAAAAATAAGATTGCAAATTGCCCTTAAGAGAGATTTAACCCCTTTAACATATTAATCTTTTAGTTATTTCTTATCTATTATCAATTTAAGAATACTTAGGACAATATCGATTAAATTTGGAATAAAATCTCCAAGAACTTGTTTAACTTGATCATTATTATATGTTAAATTTGAAATCAATTAAGACAATGCATCTATTATACAAATTTCAGATGATTAAGATAAGTGAGATTTCATGAATTTTGGTAGCTCTGAATCAACAAACTTAAGCTACAAATACGATTAATTAAAGCAAATTCCAGATAATGCATAATATGAGTTTGCAACAATCTATGGATTTTTGCTTTTGAGATTTAAAAATAATTTTTTTTAGATATCTGTTTCTAAAATTTCATTTTGCGCATTTTAAGATAAACATAATGAACCTATTAATTAAAAGCATTCTTAGTTTGCAACAGTTAAGTATTGTAAAATCCTATCAATAACTTTCTTTTGATATAGAATTTCTGCATAATTGTAGCTGATACAATAAGAGTCCAAACATGTAAATATTTTTTTCAGTATTTTATTGCTGTAATCTGATTTTATATTTAAAATCATATCTATTTTATTTGTAGAGAATAACAATTGTTATAGGCATTTTAAATTTGCATTTTATATTAAAAATTCTAAATTTTCTTCAGTTAATTCATCTAAATACAATAGAGACCAATCAAGGTCTATAAGTTATTAAGTGATATTAGTATTTCTAAAAGAAATAATTTTTGAGAGACAGTAGAGAGAGCCTTTCAAATTGCTTTTTAATAATAATAGATTTGCTAAACCAATTTTCAAAGAGTATTCTGCTATTTGATGATCTACTATATTTTATTCAATCACCCAAAAGTTTTAAAAATTTACATTAACATTCTTTCCATCAACCTTATTGTTCAATTAAAATTAGTTCAATATTTCACATTATTTTACCAATTGATTAACATGATTTTAATAGTCAGTCGTAACTATTGAGTTCCTAGTTGATTTTTCAACAGATATTTTTTTTTAATGCTCATCTATTGAAGAATTTGAGTTAGAAATTCCATCTTTTAGTAGTATTTCATAATTAAATTACAGTTACTAGATTGAACCTACTTCTTTCTGTTCATCTTAATAATTTTCCATTTAATAAAATATAGTTAATCGTATAAATTAAAAATAATAAATGAAACAAATTTTATAATTATATGTGCAAGGAATAGCTCAAATTTTCATTAATTATTATCCGAGTAATATTATAGTTTTTATTATACTATTACCAATCTTTCTGCTAAAGTTTATTTCTAAAAATATAATTTTTAAATTACTTAACAAATTTCTAATTATTGCTTTTCATATAGAATTAGTTTTTCATATTCTTCTAAAAAGGTGAGTTTATGTTCTAGTTTTTCCATCTATAAACTTATTAAAAGATTAATATGATTATTCAATTTCTCTTCTTCCCTTTTCTACAAAGATTTTGCCCTCTCTAAGGTTTCTTAGCTCATTTATATTACTCTTTTTTCTTCTTCAATAACATCTTCATTATTGTTACTGTTTGATTTCACATCATCAAGTTTTAGAAATTATTCTGAATCTCTTTTATTTAAATTATTCAATAGCTTTTTGAAAATGGATAAATGAAAGCTAACAAGGTTTTTTTGGTCACTAAAAACATTGGGCTAAAGTTAAAGTAATATGTACTTCTTCAAAAGCAATTCTACTAGATACATCATTAATTGATAATTTCTCTAGGCATTCTTTTGAATCAATCACTTTATCAATCTCTATTAAATGATCAATAGGATATTAAAGAAAGTGTAGAATTAATTCCTCCTCAGTATGAGAAGTCGAAAATGTTTAATTCAACTGCTAAGCTAATTTTTCCCAATTTGAATCAGAAGTTTCTTGAATAATCGAAATTAGGTAGCTTACTTCTTAGTCGTTTAATATTGATCTAGGTTAATCGGATAAGATATGTAATTATGAAAACTTTTACTCAAGATTAGTTAATTAGAAATCCTCAGATGTTAAACTATTAGGAAAATTATTATTAGAAAAGCACTTCATACATAAATCTAATTTGATTGAATTTTTCTATTTATTTTCAACCTCTTTTACATTCTCTACTTTATCTTAATCTACCTTCTCCTTTTGTGTCTACTCTTTTTCGGCATACCATTATAATCCACATAGTATTCCGCAAAAAGAACAACCAGGTCTAATGTTAATACTGTTTAATACCTATATCTTTTAGAAAATATTTTGATGGCATTAATCAAGGTTATCTCATATTAATTTAAATCACTTTTTTCATCAAGCTCATCTTTTGCATTTAATTACAAGGTTCTATAGAGACTCTTTGTCAAGGCTTATTAAGGAAGTACTTTATTTGGACATGTGTCTGGATCGACAGAATAATTTATCAAACCCCAATATTATAGAAACCCATGAATTCTAGATATTGTGCATGCATCCCCTGCTAAGACCTTTCTACACGCAATGGTTGTTAAATATGTGCTTGGCTAGTTTCTATACAGATTAACAATGAAGTTTCTATATTTTTTATAAAGTTCAGGTGTTTTTGAAACATGTTAATTTGTAAAAAATTCAGAGAAGTGATCCTTTTCAATTTCATTAATACTATCCATCTAAAACCAATTAGCACAGGAAGGAATTATCAGTGAATGTTTTGATAATTATCTTCTTATTTCTTGTTTTTATGATTCTTATGGCTATTATATTGGCAGAGTTATTTATGGTTAAGGTGGCTATTATATTTGAGGTGGAGGTTAATGGATTTAAGGGAGTTGAGGCTAAGCAAACCATTGATTTTAGGGTGGCATTTGCTTAATTTAATGAGGGTTTTAAGGTGCTGGGGAAGGATTCCAAATCAGTTTAGAGGGAATATTTTCCAACTATTATTGAACTAAATTATTTTAAGGGGGCATAGGTGGAGGAAGATTAACAGGTTGAATTTGTGGAGGCATTGCTTATTTGATTTATGAAGGTGGTTTAGAAACAACTTATTTTTAAGTAGGTTTTGGTTGAGTAATTTTTTATTGATCAAGAAATGTTTTTGGAATTTTTATTTTTGTATAAATTTTCTCTTCAACTTAATATCCATCTGGCACTTTTATTAGTGTAATTTTTACAAGTTGATCTTATGGATTCATTTTAATGTTAATTTATTTATTTATATTAATATTTTTATCACCCAAATACTTAAGTATAAATTAAGCCAAGCAAAAACTTTAGAATTTATTTATCATTTAATGACTTAACCAATAATACAATGAAGCTTGGGGTAGTTTAAATATTTCTAAAAAGAAAAGAATTATGAAATTATTTCAATTAATATTTTGAATTACTCTTAAAATAGTTGATAAAATATTTGAAATTTCGAATTCGATTTCAATATTTTTCATCAATACTCACTTTGATATTCGTTTTAATAATTTAAAATGTTTTTTATTTATATAATTTTATATAATATGCAATTTGATGACTATTTAGTTGATAATTCTGAACCTTTTTCCTTAAATTAAGTGCATAATATAATATGACTTCTATTTTTAAGAAAAAAAAGACTTCTTTTCTTAATTAAATAATTATTTATTATTTACGTCAGCGAATTTAATAATGGGAAACTCAGTATGTTATAGTCAGGATGACATTAGAAAAAAAGAAAGTATGCCCTTAAGAACAAAAAGAGCTATGGAAATAAAAAAAAAGCTTAAAAATATTGTGCTTAAAGGAGCAAAGGAACTGGAAAATGGATCTGAAAAAACTGAAATGCTAGATTATTTCCTTGACTTTTTTTAAGTAATATTGAAATTGATTAATAGAATAAACTTCTTAAAGTAATTTAAAAGTACGAGTTTCCAAAGCCAGGCAAAGACTTTTTATAATCTGGTTATGTATTATCGTTTGCAAATATTACGGATATTACCCAGCAGATTCATAAAGAAGATGGTGATGTAGACTCTCAATTGTTAAAAAGTTTAATGGACGATATCGATGAGTTAAAAGAAAAGTCTCTTTTTTATCTAATTCTCAAAGAATTCGACAGATTCTACAAATAATTGGTGTTATCAAAAAAAGACAAATTAGATGATATAACAATATCTCCTAATTTGCATCATATGTCAGATACTAAGAGTTTTATAAAAACTCAATTGCCTCTAGAAATTTAAGAAAAATAATAAACTACTGAATTTGAAGACTGTTTTTTTTCTAAAAGGAAATTAAGTGCTCTTATGAAAGAGGATAAATGTTTGATCGATTACCTAATTATTAGTATAATTAATCTGTTTGAATTTTTGAAGTAGATAATCTGTTTGACATATTAAGACATTATAAAAGAATTCATTTCTTTAAATGATATTTAAAAATATCTCCAGAATAGTTTGTTTTTCTAAAAGTTAATTCAACATTACATATATGATAAAGAATTGTGCATTGGTTAACTAATTGAGAAGATGATTCCGTTAAAATATTAAAATTAATAGATTTAATATGAAGGTCAAATATTAGAAAGATAATAAACTTTGGATATATCATTATATCCTGAACCTGGATAGTAAACAATGATTAAGGAATTCGAAGAGGATATGTTTGCTCATGATTTTGGAAGATCAAGATAAGAATAGTATTTTAGAAATAGTTCAAGGATGTCAATTATTGAGATGCAGACTAAAATTATGAATGCAATTGAATAAATTGAAAAAGAGAATCTCCCTTACAAAGAAATGTTTATTATTTTGAAACAAATGTTAGAGGAAGTTAAACCATATAGAATATTTCTATTGATATAAAAGTTGTCGGATGACATTGTTGACATTTACTTATAGTCCAGACCTTAAGATTAATAAAATAAATATCGTGAGCTTATTCTTGCTGAGGATAATAAGCTTTCAATTATTTTGTTTTTACTTCATAAATTTTAAGAGTCAAGTTAATGTAATTTAAACAGATTATTTTATAAATTAAGATTTATGATGGATTATAATTAAGTTCTTGATAATAGAATAAAATATGAAATGGATTAATCATTCGTTAGATTTTATGCTTGTCTAGAGATGATTATTTAAACTCCTTGATTTTTATTCTATTTAACTTTAAAAGCAAAGTTACCTTGACTTTATTTGTTTATTTATTTAAAATATACCATTGTTATTTCATCATAATAATAGTATCCGATTTTACTTGCTCTTATAGATTTTCATCCTCTAATTGGTTCATCTTTGTTTATCTTAATTTATACTTCAGTTTCTTCTATTTTGATGAAGCAATATGATTAGAATAAGTTAAATTTTGATGATATAAAAATTAAATTATTTAAAGTTATTATATTTTCATATATCTTCTTAATGAACTTTAATTAACGAGTAAAAAAGTGATAGAGGAATAAAGTCTTCCTTATCCTTTAATGCATCCTTTGAGAAAATTAGTTTTATTTTTTCATTTTTTAAACACTGAAAAGATTCTATAATCTTGCACTGCTCTGATTTCTCGAATTAGGAATTATTCAAAGTTTTGTCAATTTTCTAATAAGTTTCATAGAGTTTAGATAATGAATTATCATTGGATTAAAGAAATTGATGGCTGAATACTTCATCCTTCATTTTATAATCAAATTTTCCATTTAAATACTTTATCATCATATCTAACACCAAGTTTGTTGATCGAAATAAAAATCTAAGAGGCAAAATTGTTAGTAATATAATAATAATGTCTACCAAAATAGCATATAGACTCATATTCGCATACCAAGATACTATTTTCTAAATTTAGCCATCCAATACTGACGCTATTTCTTATTCATAAGTATTATTTTATAAACTAAATACATTTGCTATAATTACGTTAATGCTATTAACTCCGTCTAAGGTAATTATGAAGCTTTAATATATACGTTTTATTTTAATAAACTATTGTATTTGTAGATTGGGTAAGTAGTTTGATTTATGGACTTTTTTATCTCCTCCCAATCAGTGATATTAAATCCTGTTAAAGTTTCATTATAAATGAAATCAGTTTTGTTTTCCATTTGATGATCAATATAGCTTTTGGAATACACGAGGGTTCCTTTTTCATCCAGAACCATCAAACTTAATTGATCCATATACAAAAAGTTTTGTAATTTAGGAAAATTGATTAATAAAGATGCAATACCTGTTACTTGTAGTTTTGGATTAAAGAGAATATTAGAATATGCAGCCAATAAGTAATTGTAGTTGGACATTTAAAACAGCTTACTGATTTTATATGGAATAAATGTTTTTGTTGATTTTAGCTCCTGAGTGTAATTTGTGAACCATTATTACTGATAGGCCTCAACAGTTTCATTAAGAGGTTTCGTTGGGTAATAAACAGTAAATAAATTGTCTACAATAGAAATTAAATATATTTATTGAGAAACAATGTAGAAATCAAAGGTAAATTAGTGAATATGCATAAGATTGACCAATTTTTCAAAAGGTTTCATATCTGCCCCTTAGAGGCTAAAGTTACCAATAGTAGTAAAGCAATTACTTGAAATTTAGATTTATTGATTTAATTGTTGCATGATGTTGCAATGTTGGAGTTCTTACACAATCCTAAAATCTACAGTATTCATCCAATAGTTCAAGAACACTAACTTCGACATTTTAGTTGTTATCATATAAAATGCAAACTTTATCACATACATAGCATCATTCGATTAAATTTATAGAGCTCTAGATTTGTGAATTCATAATACTTCTTGTTTTGTAGTGATAATATTTATTGTGAAATCAATTGGACTTAATCAGTAGCCATCGATAATTGAATGTTCTAACATATAATAAGTATTGCTAAACTGATTCCAAGGATGATAAAGGTGTATATTAATAAGATTGTACTCATTCTTAGCTTCGATGTTAATTTTTTCAAACTATTTTAGCAAAGCGAACTGCTTTTTTATGATTCAGATATTGGCATTTCTTAAAATGAATAATTAATTAAGGGAAGTTTGAATATGTTTATAAAATAGGGTCTGAAAGAATATTTTAAGGTAAATTTACTACAATAAAAACTATGAGAATGATCATTTATCAGTTTTAGATTATAAAATTTAGGTATACAATTCTTCTTGAATTTGTAAAGTAATTTAACTAGAATTAAAATTACTGTTTAATAATCTTACTTTATATATATATATATACTTTTTATCTTAATATTCAATATAGAAAGAATAAATAGATTGTAAATTAGAGCTTAACAGATTTTCAGATTTAAAGATTATTTAGAATGCTATATTTTCTAGTTTATTCAAATTAAATGAATCATTTCCAATAGGTTTGTTAAAAAATATTAACAAATGAATATGAAAATACTTTCCTATATTTCTCAAACTGAATAAGAAATAAGTTATTATTTAATTACTTTTTATAATGACTGACAGATCCCGAACTATCAGCCTTAGAAAATAACAGATATTAGAAAAAATTCAATACAATTTCTAAAAAATTGATCCAGCCTTCTAAGTAAAATACTTTATTGGAGAAAATTCAAATTTAGTTGAATATCAGATGAATAAATGGAATCGGCAAAGTAGGCAGAAAACAGTTTATGAATAATAAATTGAGAAAGCGATTAAAACATTACGCCATCCTTTTAGATTGGAGAGCTATGTTGATAAACCGCAATTCATAACTCCTAGTTCAGATAAGAAACATAAAGAAATTAAACAAAATGAGGAGAAATAATAGATTACAAGATCTCCAATAAAAGAAGAAACATTAACTAGAAATTGCGTTGCTACACCATCAAGTCCATTGAAGTTATTTTTTATTTTATATAGGAAGCTTTTCACCTAATATTAAGATTTAGTAAAGGTTTAATATATTTCATCTTCCGAATAGATGAAAAAGTTAATTTAACAATATTCAGATTCTGAAAAACCAATGTCATCTTATAGAAATCCAGAATTTACTCCCTCAAGACAGTTAAACTCAAAAAGAAAAAAAAAGGGGATAAATTAATTTTCTTTGATTCCACCATCTCCTATTCCAAGAAATCGGGAGTATTTGTTATAGAAAAACACAAACAATCTAATCCTTTTAGATGAATTACAAGATGATTTAGAGAGTTTTAGAAAATCATTAGGAGAAATGTAGAAATTTAAAAATCTGTTCCCAAAAAGATAATAAAAGAAATCTAAATAAGACTTATTATTTTGATCTTAAATTGTATGTAATTTAATTGAATTTATTTCAGAGATTTAGATTTGAATATCATTTCTTTTAGTGTTTGAATTAAATTTCATAAGGCTATCCTTAATTTAGTAAATTCCTAAGACTCACTTATTTAAACTGACATTTATGTAATAATTTTAAAGAATAGATTTTATTGAATCAAGAAAGATTAAATAATAAATAACAAATTATTTATTATACGCATAGAACCTTTTTATTAGATTAATTTAGTTATTTAAAAACATCTTATTCTTTAATGAAATTATCAACTCTCACATATTTGATTCGATATACTCTAATGGTCTTTCTGATTATCCTAATACTGTGTTCAGCTATTAAGGCTTTAAGAGAATTATCTAAAACTCTTCTTATTTCTTTTGATAATATAAAGTATCTATTTACTTTCAATTAAGTCAAATCCTAAAATTTAGGAGAAGAATCGGGGGATCTCATCTCGTATTTGTTTCTAATTAACTAAATATATAATTCGTATTCTTTATTTTGTTCACTGTTTATTTCAAAAATTTATGGAAATTCTAGTTTATCTTTTATTTCTGCTAAATTTGCTAATTAAAATAACTTAATTATCCAATAATTCACTTATATCAAATCCACATACAATTAATACATTAGCATATTTGCGGTGTTATCTGGAGACGGTTCCAGGATACGATCTAAATTAGTAAAAATTTCACAAGCCACATTGATTTTATAAAACAAAATTACGCTATAAATTCATATAAATTCTTAGCATCATTTAGTATCAACATTATAAGATTTTATATTAAACTGTTTGATTTTTTTACTAAAATATTCTCAATATATGGAATAAACTAAATTATGAGGAATATTTTACTAATTTAAGTTTCTTCAATAAACAAACAATTACAATTTATGATGCTAATTAATTTTTGAAATCCATTTGATAAAAGTCATTAATTTTCCCTGAGCACAACAAAAAATATTGGTTTCTTTCTGCAATCCCTTTCAGATAGTCTCGATATTAAAAAATTAAATTCTAATATAATTATTGTAAAATAGGGAGTTATTAAATTGGCTGTCTGTAATAGGATAAAACCTAATCTAAATCAATATGGTCAGCAAAATCCCTACATGACAATAGAAGTCTGTGAATAATTATTAATATTTTGAGGGAAGCAACATCATTCCTGCATGATTTAAAATGTTTATATAAAATCTTAAAGGATTGTTGAACATGTAATTCTTCTATTTATCCGTTGAATCCCTCCTATAGAACTTAGTATTTTAGTTCATTTACTAGTTGTACTTTAGAACTCTCTAAAATTCTTCTCAATACCTATTATTGAATATCTAAATACAATCTCAAACTCAGTCTAGGACTAAAAATCCTTAAAGTATTTTATTATCTTCTTCATTTCAAATAAGTAAATAATTAATGTAATTATTAAAGTAGTGCAAAAATTACATTTTTGATTGTTACTTTCTTATATTAATTAATTCAAATAAATAAAGTAATGATAAATAAATCAATTATTCAAAGAATACCCCCAGGCAATTAATACTCAAATTATTTTGGTATTAATTGTCAACAAACAGTTACAACTTGAAAAAATTGAAGAAAAATAGAGAACAATCATATATACTGTTTGACACTCTTAATTATATGAGATTAAGCTTACATAGATTTATATTTATAATTAATAAGGCTTGCAAATAATAATTAAACCTGAATTTGAGGTAATAGATAATCCGGAATAATTATATATTTTGTTTCATTTATACTTCTTCTGCTACTATTAAATTTTTACTATCTTTTGTTAAAGAATTTTAATAACGCTATCCCAAGACCAATTGATTTCATTGGAAAAATTTTTAAATTCTATATATTTTTTTACTGCCCCATTTTTTAAAAAATAACTTAATTTGATGCCAAATTTGATATTACCTAAATAAGTTATCAGCTCAAAATTAGGTTCTATTATAATCATCATTCTTTCTAATTTAAAAAGCTTAAAAATGCAAATATTCTGAGTTTTTTAAATTTAATATAGTTTGAAATAATTAAAAATAGTGAACTAAATTTATAAATTCAATTACGTTTATCGGTTTTGTTTCTCAGGCTATTTTTAATAGCTTGAATTCGTAAGTTGCTTCATGATATTTTTAGTATTAGCTCGATTAGTACGATTATTGTCATAAGGTTCAGTCAATTTGAAAGCTTGATTTAAATATATGATCGAAAAAGCAATTGCTTAAATTATTTCATAAATTGTCTTTGGTTTTAAGTACTTACACAAGGTGAAATAGTAATTTTATTCCTTATTTTAGAAAGGAGCTAAAATCAAAATTAATTAATAATAACAATATGTAACAAAAGTAATTTTGTCATGCTTTTTTTTTATAGAGAGATGATGAAATTTAAACAAGTAATTAAATATTTGATTTCACTGAATAACTTAATCACTCATTGTTTTAAATCAAAATAAAATATTTGAATTCGTTAAACAGTAGGGAGAATGGTATGAGTTTGTTGGCAAATTAATTAAACCTTAAATCTCGTAATTTATCAATGATTACGATTAAATTTTAGAAAAGTAATATCTTTTCTTTAATATTAAGTTATTCAAGTTATGATAGATATTTTCTGATATCATTAAAAGCATCAAAACATTAATAAAATATTTATATGGAAGTTGAATAATAGTAATAGCCAGTTAGTATTAGAGGACTTAATCTTTCTAGAATATCTTAATCGAGCATATAAATGAATGATGAAGAAGATTTCTACGGAGGCCATTCAGGAAGGTCAATAGAATTGAGTATAAGAGAATGTCAGGAAGTGAATGAATTTAAAAAAAAAAGTCTCTAAATTGAGTTGTCAATAGTTGACTATTTAAGTTCAATGAATATTAAAATGAAAACAGATCCAAAAGCTAAATAAGATCGTTACTATTCTAACTTAAGGAATAATAATAAAAGAAGAGCATATACTACTCTGGAGATAGAAAGAGATTTTTCAGACAATACACCAGATTCAACCATCAAATCATCTTAATTGTCATTAAAGGTAAATTCACTACTTGAGAGAAGAAAGACTCAGGTGAGTTTTGCAAGCACCAATTAAAGTATTTCCAGTTTATAAGCCATTTCATATACAAAATTAGAAAGAAAAGTATTTAAAAAGTCAAAATAATACGAATGTGAAGAAATCGATAGCATAATTTCCAATTAGTCTCCTTATTGAAATGAACATTTGATTGAGTTATTTAGTTTACTAATCCTTCATCAAAATTATAACTATATATCAAATTTGTTTTTAAATCTATGATCTTATAAAACCAACGAGATTTTTCTTCTATTAAGCTTCTCATATTGTTGATCTATATCAAAGTTCTAATAAAGATATTTTTATAAACCAAAACTACCTTTAATATTAGACGAAATTTGTGAAATAACTCTTCAATCAAGAAAACGAATACAAATTTTATCAACATATAATTAGTGATTTGATAACTCAATCCTAGACGGTTATTTATTTAACAACACTAATTACATGTTTCATACTTCTATATTACTTTATAGTTTACTTTTTATATGAATTTTGAGGTTTTATTTTGCAAATAAGGAAATTTTGTAAATTATGCTATTTCGACTTATAATATAAAAACTTGATTTTCCATAATTAATGATATTTTTTTATTTGATTGGAATTGTATAAGGGCTTATTCCCGATAACTGCAAATGGACAGATCCAGACGGGTTTCATTTTGATATCAATCATCTGAAAAAGAAAGACAATTATAAAGTGACTTCATTTAGTGGGGCAATGTCATTCGAATTTAATTTTTGTACATATGGTGTTTAATGCAATCACAGAGAGGTAAAGAATGTTGAGTATTAAGGGTTGCTGCGTTTTAATTATTTCATAATAAATGCTACACAATAGGCTTAAGATCTGAATCAGATATTTGGTATGATAGTTTTGGTTTAAATCTAAAATATAAAAATGGTATGGAGTATTGAATGATGATAGGTGATTTATGTGGAGAAACCTTACAATACTCTGTTTAGTTTTAGATATAATGCGGAGATGAAACACCATTTAAATAAATAATGACAGATTCCCCATGCAATATTATGCTTTAGACAACGCATCCTATGGCATGCAGAAAAAAAGAGAGTTACTTCAATTATTACGTGTTTTTGATTGTTTTAATAGTTGCTGGTTTATTCCTAATGAAGAGAAAGAAAAAGCAAGAACAAGGATATGTGTTAGTTTGATTGTATAATAATAATGAGATAAACATCTATTCTGTATTCACTTCCGACATATGTTATTATTTTATATATTTCCCAATTATTTCATCATGTCTTATATACTTTTGAAATCACCCAATTTTTAAAGTATGTTTGGATCTTTCGACATATCTTCTAATAATTTTGATGAAAATTCTTTGTTCGCTAAAATCACTACTCAATTATACTTAATTCTTTAAAATTGTGTTTAGGAGGAGTGTGTGAGGTTTTTATGAATGATTTATAGATTTTTAATAAATTATTGACTTGTTCAATTGTTGTCCCTGAACCTTTAGCTATTCGAATAATTCTAGAATTCGATAAAGTTACTACAACACTTACTATAATGAAATACCTTGTCCATCTAATTCTTTTGATGTCATTGAATTCAAAATATAAAGATATCTTTTCATCTACTATGTTTACTCTTTTTCATTTACATTAATACTTGGAATTCCCATCAAGCATTTCGAAAAGAAATAATTAATTGATCCAAATTTTAACAGTTTTTTTACTTCTGATTCCAAATCTCTTAATGTAAACTATTTTTCCTTAGGTCCAATTGAAACAAAGCTGTTTAATTTATTTAGTAACCCCTTAAGATCTTCAAATCCTAATAGTTTGCTAATAAACTATGAAGATTAAAATTCTAATAAATCTTCATGACCTTCTCCATTACATATAAAGTCAATAGGCGTGTTGGTAGCTACAACAGCAGAAATCGCACCTCCACCTTTTGAATGACGATCCACTTTTGTAATTATTATTGATCCTTAATTAAAAGCACTTTTGAAAACAAATACTTAATCTTAACAAATTTATCCAATTGATGAATCCATCACAAAAATAATATTATCTGGTTATATCATGTACTCCATTTATTTCATTTCTTTACATAAATCAGTTTCTTTTTCATACTTTCCTACCGTGTCTATAAGTATTATATCAATTCCCTCCTTTTTGAAAATTTAAACTCCATCCTAGGTAGCGTTAACTGGATCTGATTCAAAATAAGAACTTTATATTTTATTTGAAATTACCCATAGAATAGAACTTTAATCTTTTTAGCTTACTGTTTTACCCAATCTATCTCTTATAATTAAGATGAACCAGCACAAATAATCCCAACCTTCCATCCTCTTTTTTAAAAGTAGTACGCATATTTAAAGCAAGTACTCGTTTTACCAGATCCTTTTAAACCTATAAGCATCATAACATTAGGTTATCCTTTAATTCAAAGTATAATATACCTTTCTTTGGTTGAAATGACATAATATCATTTTAAAGTAATTTTGTCAATTCTTCAATTATTGATTTTTAAAGAAGTCGTTAGAGATTTATAAATTCTAATAAGTGTAATTTGAACTCCAATCTAATATTTTCTCTCAACTCTTATATTAAACTCTCATTTACATCTGTTTTCTATAAGGCAATAGATATTTCATTTAGAATTTAATCAACAACTACTTCATTAATTTGTTAAGGTTAATTTAATTTATTAAGAACTCCTTTAATTGATTATCCAAGTTCTGTTAACACCATCGATTAATATCAAAAAATATCAAACTAATATTATCCTCTAATTATCTTATAACACCCATTAAATTTCATAAATTCACTATTACTTTGACACGTATTCATAAATCAATTGAGGACTGATTTAGAATTAAAATTATATTTATTAAATATTTACATATCTAATTTAGAATCCATTATTATAATAAAGATTACCCCTTTACTTAAGTAAATAAAGGAACTATATATAATATATCCAATTCACACCAAAACTGATGATAAAGCAAATTATATGTTATGCCTTTGTTTACAAATTGCGATTAAAGAATGATGAGTAATAATTAAGAACGGCTGATGTCTAAATATATTTGATTATGTGTAATTTATAACGTTGTTGCTTTTTTCTGTTACTCTATACCAATTAAAATACAATTTAGATCATCATTATGGGTTTTAATTAAAGTGATGCGTAAATAATAGCATTTCTTGATTAAATTTTATGTATAAATTATATATTATATTATATTGCAAGCTATTTTAAACAACTTGTACATGTTTTTTGCATGAAATAAATTCAAAAGAAATCATCTAAATTAAATTATGGAGTTTAGTAGACTTAATCATCTTCATCATAGATCATAAGTTGGACCATATTTCTATTGAGAGATTCTTCATCCATTTACAAGTTTAAATCGTCTTATAAAGTTGACTAAGTTTGTTTTTACACTTTTTAAGTCTTTCTCTGAACTAATGGCGATTAGGGGTTAAACTTTTAGTGATGTGATCTAATGTAAATATAGATAATACCTGCATTGACTGGGTGATCGAGTTCCAATAACCTCGCTCATTGACTTGAATATTTTATTATTTTTCTTTATGTCAGAATGATCCTCTAGGAAGTACAAATATTTTTCATGTTCTTCCTTCGTCCAATGGCCAACATTTTTTTTAGGGGAAATCAATTCAAACTTCTTTATTCTTTTGGATTTAGGTGATTATGAGAAAGGAGATTCACAAGAATCATCTAAATCCAGTTATTATTCACAAGAATTCAAAGACATTATTTTTATTAAAAAACCAAAATAATTTATTATTACTTTAAGTATATTGTTCTCAATTTAAAGATTTTGTTTAATATAATTAGTGTTAATTTCATCTCCTGTTATTTCTAATTATCTACTCAAGGTTTTAATTTTACAAAAGTTATTATTTAATAATCAAATTTATTAAATACCATGATAGCTAAAAAGAATATTATAACTTAAACGATCTATTATATTGACTAATTATTGTTACATTTTAATTTATAAATAATTGATTCATTTCTTTTAAAGAATTGTGTAATCAATTTACAAAGCAATATCTGTGTAAAATCTCACTTAATAACATTCTCCTCTGATTACTTTAAAAAAAATAAAACTATCATAAATACTGTGTTGATAATTTGAGCTTTAACTTTTTTATAAAAAAATTATTATTGATTCTTTACGAAAATACATTTTAATAAATTGAATAGAATTCTTTGTATTATCATATATAATCAATTTAGAATAAGTTCATTTTTATATTTGATTTTTCCAAAAGAATTTAATTAAATTATTTATGAAACATTTCGAGCAACATATTATGATTTTAAAATTATATTTATTACAAACTAATTCTTATTAATTGCTTATGTTCATTTTTCAATATTCTCTTTCAATTTAATTTTAGTTGTGAAAATCTTGATAAATAGATATTTTTATATAGTTATTAATGTTCTCTTTTATAATTATGTAGAAATCATACTCAAATCTGTATAATTGGGTACCATGAACAATATTCAATAATTTAGTAAGTTAATAATTTTTAGATATTATCATAATTTATTATTTAACTGATATAATTATAATGAGAAAATAACCACTTTCAAGTAGATCAAGCTTTTCTTGTAATCCAAAGGGAAGAGATAAACCACTTAATGAGTCACAAGTTAGCAATTTAGTAACAGAAAATTAAAAGCTGCTTTAACAAAATGATAAGCTGATATAATAATTGGAACATTTAAGACAAGAATACGAGTCGTTAGCTACAAGTGGAATCCAAAGTATTAAGAGTCAAAGGAGTAAAAAAATAGAATTTGAATAATCATCAGAGGAAATGAGTAAACTGAAAATATAAAAGGAAAAACTGATTGTGGATAATGAGTGTTTAAGAAGAACAATAACTAAATTATAATATTAATTGGATGAATAGAACAAATATATTGAAAATTTGTAAAGATCATAAAATGACTATGAATAATTAAAATAACGTTTAGAAGAAACAGTTTAAGTAGTTAATGACTTAGAGATATAATTACAAGAGTAATACTAATAATAAAAATAATTTGAATATAACTAAAAAGTAATAACACTAAGTAATCAGGATACACAAGATCATCTATCATCTCACCAAAAGATGAATGAAATACAAATCAGTTAGCTTAAAGAACAAAACAATAAACTCAATAAGTTACTTGAGGAAAGGTTGGTTTAGTTAGAGAATCTAACAAAATTATTAAACTAACGAAATGAAGCCTACAATAAATTACAAGAAAGTTATGATCAAGATATCACCGATATGAGATAACATAATTCTAAATAGAAATCCCATTCCTCTGATTTTGAGAGGAAAGCCTTGCAGATTTAAGTACATTAGTTGAAATAATAAGTTGAAAAATGTCAATAAAATAATTGTCAGCACAAGTCAAAGGTCTAATAAAAGAATGATGAAGAATAACAAAAAATAATTTAGGATCTTTAGTCAATGTTAAAATAGAAAGAACATCAAATTAAAGTTCTTGAATAATAATAAGAAGAACTCTCATAGAATGCTAAATAAATTTAAACTGCAATTGCCTCAAATAATTTTGCTAATAATTAGAATTAGTAGATTTTGCAATAATAAGTATAAACACTGATTAAGGAATTAGAGGGGCAAAAATAGCAGAATCATAAAATTATTTATGATTACAATTAATTGAGAAATCTGAATTAGTAATTGAATGAGAAATTGAACTTCTATAGTTAAAGTTAATAGAAAATGATTCATAATTATTCTCATTCATTTGTCTCATCTCCTGGAAGATTAGACACTTATCCAATTAAGACTACTTCAGCCTTAACAAATAGAACCAATTTTATGTAAAACGCTCCTGATTCCCCATTCAGAAAATAGAAACTTCATTTATTATTTACGGATGATTAGTAAAAATTAGCACCCAATTTGTCTACAAAAAGTAAATTAGTTTATTAATCTATTTTAGAAATCGTTCAAGTGGCATCAAAACTATTTGAAGGAGAT
Organism: Paramecium tetraurelia; assembly: GCF_000165425.1. Classification (NCBI taxonomy): domain Eukaryota; phylum Ciliophora; class Oligohymenophorea; order Peniculida; family Parameciidae; genus Paramecium; species Paramecium tetraurelia. The sequence continues at coordinate 621,637 of NW_001799011.1, read as the reverse complement.
TAAAACTAATAGCCAAACAAAGATAGATTTATACTACATGACTGAACACAATATTAATTTTATATGTATTGCTATATAAGAATATGTACTTATATTCTTCTTTTCTAATGTAGAAAGAATTAAGAAGATAAATACAATCAGAAACTTAGAAAATAAAACAGAAACAAATTTTTCAAATATTTTTTTATTTTTGCTGTTATGAATATTTTAAAGGTGACTTCTCAGAGCTATATGAAATGGATTTAAAAATGAAATCGGTTATTCTAAAATTAGAAAAGTATATTTATAATTATATTTAATTTTAATGATTTGCCCTTATAAATGTGATGAAGATTGTATAGAAACCCTCCTGACCGATGGGTTATTGCTGTCTATAGGATGTGTGGTGATCTCTTTAATGATATCATTGTATTTAATTATTAGACACCTAATGAATTTCAATATGCCCTTTTTTCAAAGTAAAATCATAAGTACCAAAATAATCTTTATACTATTAGTTATACTCATGATGGCACCTTTTTATGGATTAATTTCAATAATGTCGATGGAATTTCATGTAAGAATAAATTCAAATATAGTAGTAAACAGGGTTTAGCATCCTATTTCGAATTGGTTCGTGATATTTATTTGGCTTTTCTGTTGTTCACATTTTTCTACCTTATGTTCTCTTATATGGCATATAATCCAGAGGATAAACAATTATACGATGATCGCGTTTATCAAACAATGATTGAACATGAAAAAGAAATACATCATTTGTGGCCGGTTAATTACTGTACTGAAAGATACCTATTAACTACGTATAATATTAATTTAATTCATTAGGAAGGCTAAAGCTAAGTATTTCACTTATAGATGCAAGAAATTTGTTCTTTAGTATTGTGTTGTGAAACCTGTTCTCACTATTTTAATCATAGTTTTGCACCCATTTCATCATAAGTTATACGCAGTATTTTTATATTTCATATTTAAAGTAAAGATTGATGTCAAGCTTTGAATTTATCATCATAACGAGTGAAACATTCTCACTCTATTACCTAATTTTGTTTTATTATGCACTAAAGCATCCTTTACAACCATACAAGTACAAATTTATATTAATTCTATAGACCATTACTCAAATTCTTGATTATAAAAGTAACGTTATTTTTTACCTTCTGGTAATCGTTAACCCTATCAATTTTTGAAGAAGAAATTTCAAGCTGTTTTGAACCAGATGAAGCAAAATATAGCAGTGCTACAATCATAAGTGCCATAGAAGTAAATAATCAAAAATAATTAACAAGAACACTCTAGTTTGTGTAGAAATGCTTTGCATGACTCTTGCAAGTATTTTTGCCTTTGCTTACAGAGATTTTATATCTGAAGATGAAAATAAAGTTGGAACGCTTGGCTAAGTATTAACAGATAATTGGAAAGCATTCTAACATGATTTTAGATTAATAAAACCAAAGAAATTTGGGTATTTAATTTGAATTATTTAATATAGATTTATATCAAAAGTGCATGAAATTGAAATGTATAACAAAAGAACTTCAGAAAATTAAGAATTTGAAGTCACATTTACAGGCGATTACCAAAGATTAAGCAAGGCAATAGATGTTCAATATATATGAATTATTAAATAATTATATTTAAAATGTTGATTTGACAATTATAATTGCAGATAGACAATCTCTCTATGAATTATCTAATACTTATTTAAAATATTATTTGAATGATAAACAATAATAACATTCTTCCACCACAATACGAAAATTTCTTTAAAGTTCAACAATTGTCAAAGAAATAAGGATAGAGAAGGCTAAAAAAGGAATTAAATATTTTATTTATAGAATTTTAACATAATTGTCTAAAGCTTCTATCATGATTTGTTAATGAATCCAAATAATCCTCCTTTCTTTGGTTATGCACCTTATTATTAATTTTATTATTATGTCTAATCATCTACTTTTAATTAATTTGAAGTGGCGTTCTAATTATAACTAAAATTTATACAATCGCAGCTTGTTTTGCAGCATCACTAGTGGCAACTTATTATCCTACTTTTTCGGCAGCACCTAAAGCCCAATCTGGAGCCCCTGGAATTTAACTTTTTACAGCTGCTTTGGCTGCTTAACCTCCAGCATTTTTCATTTATTCTTTTACTCTTTCATCTTCATAAAATGCTGCAACATTTTTATCAACCTATTAATTGTATTATTATGTTAATGTTTAAGATGAAGATGGCTTATTTGCTTGTAAAGGGTTAGCGTTTTATTATGGCACTTATGGTTAGGGAGTTTTTGATGCGCCTCCAAATAGATTTGTTTGTTATTTTGATTGTTATTATTAAGTCTGTTATTGGTTTTGTTATTACTATTATTATTATTGCTATTATTATGATTATTACTATTATTATTTTTATTATTGTGCATCAGACATTGAATTTTTAGAAGTATCATTAGATGTTTGAACGATAGGAGCTTTGTTTGGTTCTTATTTCTAAGTGTTGGCTTAAGTCTTTGGATCTTATTTTTATTGTTATTATTACTATTATTAAGGCTTATTTTACTAGAGTTATTACTATTATTATTATTATTATTATTCAGCAGCCAAATCTTCTTAAGCAGATAAGATATATTCGGAGAGACTATTATAATATTATATGATACTCAGGATCTCTTTTAATGATTTTTTATGCATTTCTAAAAGTCTCAACTTCTTTATTTAATTTTTTTCTCTCTTCTACTATATTTTAATCTTCACTTATTGCTTAGAGCAGATATTGGTTTTACATTAAATTTTATTGTAATTACATAAGCATTTTAGTCTATGATTAATAATGGATAATTACTTAGCATCCCTTCACTAAAAAGTAACCAACTAATTTAGGAATATTATCCCTTGTTGATCTAACAACTAATTTAAAATAATGTTCAATTTTATTTTTTAATTCGGCCACCATATACTATCCTTTAACAGGTTAAGCTTCTTTGGCAGGTTTACCAAATCTAATATACTATTTGCCAGCCAAATAATTAAAGTCATTTGTGAAGACATAGTTCATTTCAGCATCCAAAATATCCTACACAGAGTTTTAGGCATTTTATTTGCACTCTTAGATAATTTCAAGAACCTATTCCTCCAACATTTTAAGCACAGATGGAATTCTAAATAATGAAATATTAAATTACGTTTATAATTAATCATCCAAGATTGCTATTGCGTATTCTTCAAGAATTGAATAAGCTTCGTCAATAATGTTGAAGGCTGGTTATTGCAATCTTTTTAATTCTGGATTCAATAGTGCATAAAATGCATCAACAGGAAGAAATCCAGGAATAGTTAATGCTGAATATTTCTGGATAACTTATGTAATATCATCTTCAGAATATTTCTTTAATGCTAGGTAATCAAGGTCATTAAACTCATCATATAATTCTTAAAATAAGAGTTTTATTTTGGCTCCAGCAGGAACTTGGAAGAAATCATTTTTCCTTGCTGATTTAACCTTTTAATAAGATCCTGTAATTGAGTTTCTAAATCTAACTGAGAACTCATGTATTAACTTCCAAATATAATGCATTTTATCCTAAAATGATAGAATTTAAATTTACAGAATCTTCGATTGGCAGACCTGGACCCAAGACATCTAATCTAACTTAGATTTTGCCAACTCTATTATTTATCTCTTTCATTAACTCTGGAAGGAAACTTCTAATTCTTCTGTAGAGAATTGTAGTTAATTTTCTAGTCAGAACCTGAGTTCCAAAGATTTCTCCTGGTATAGTGGAATACACAGGATGGTTTGCAAAAAAGTTTTTTTCTCTAAGAACAGCTTAGATAATAGGAATATTATCATTGATTTCTTATTAGGATCTCAATTTCACTCCAACGTACCCATATTTTAATGGCACTTCTTCTCCTTTAAGCATTTTGAATGCATTCGTTCCCTAATCCATAATATCAATTTTAGTCAAGACTCCGATTGTTCGAACACCTTTGATAATTAAGTTTGAATAATACCATCTGGATCTAATTTCTTGGCCAACAACAATGCATCAGATGTAGTCATATCAGCATTCGCAGCAACAACACATAATATGATGGCTGATTTGTCTTCACAATATCTTTTAGCCATATTGGTTGTTATTTCTTCAATATTTGTGGGCTAACCTGCAATTGGTATACGAGTGATTCCTGGAAGATCTAATTTAAAAATTTAAGATTTTTCGATACCTACTAAAGTTAGATCAGGACAATTAGGTCCTTGGACTGCTAAAATTATAGGCTTGTCTATAATGTTTTTAGCCTATCCGCATACCTTATCAGTCAACTCGTTTATTTATTTCCGAACTTCTTCAAAATTAGTGAACTTTTTGCCCTTGATTTCTTCAACAAACTCTGCTGTTGGTGTGGGACAAACGCTAGCTGGAGCATTAGATAAACGCAATTCTAATGGTCTTCTTGTTACAACACCCTAAATTCAATAACAAAAGAATTACAGATCCTCTAGGGAGAAAATCTATTCCAACTATATGTTCTAGTAAAGAAGACTTTCCTGCAGATTGAATACCCAAAACAACAATTCTTGGCAATTTGATATAATCATTTAAACCAATATCTCTTAATTGATCCACTAATGTGATAACTTTTCTTAAATTTTCTAATAAGCTCACACCTTCTGAATTTGACATAAAAATTAATATTTAATATCATATTATTTTAAATTACCCTTATATCATCTTTTTTTATAATCTATATTTTTTCTAATTAGATCAACAAACTCAAGGGTTAGCTCTCTTGTAGCACTATAACAATGTCAAATCAATCCTCCATTCAATTAAAAAAAAATTATTGATAAAGAGAGTGAAAAGACTCCGTATTCAAAATTTAATGCATTTATAGGATAGTAATTATAATACTCTGTTCATTTACTGAGATAGAGTCAAAATTAAAAACTCGATAATATTAAAATTTATCTCATTCAATATTCTAATTAGGAACATAATATTTATTAATCCTATAATTTATATCAAAATGAAATCTTTACGATTATAAAATTAGATCAAAATTAAATAATATGTCCCTTTCAAATAGTGCTAATTTTTTTCAAAAAGTACTTATTTGATCATAAAAAACAATTGTTTTTATTTGATTCGCAGAAAGACGTGTATTTTTAAATATACATTGAATAACTTTTTAAGGTTTTTAAGAAATCTAATTAGGTAAGATTCTTTAAATATTTTATTTGTAATAGTTGCAGATCTATTTGGGATTAGTCAGAGAAAAATTATGACATATTTTATTGCCTTAATTAAAAGATAATTGCATATATGTGATCTAATTCAATAAATTCACTATTAATAACTTTATTGATAAATTATTCTAAATTTCCTACAGTATATAAACTAAATTATTGAGATATTTTGTGATGTATAAATTTTATTTATCATTATTGTTGATTACATTCCTAATATCTTAATCATATAGCTAGGTTTATGGTTGCTAAAGAGTAAAGTAGCTCAAATCCATTCTGAGAGGCAATAACAAAAATGTTATAAGTTATGAGAATGGCTCTTTGTTGGCAAGTAGAAAATAAAACTTATTTAACGGATCGGGAAAATCGACAGGAATACTTTTTAGAAATGAGATTTATGAAAATTCACTTGATCTAAAAGGTACTTATTGCAGCATTAGTTATTCCTTAATAATAAATTTGAGATAAAATTATGAATTGAATAATCTTATTTTATGGCTATGGGATGGAGAAACACGATATTACAATCTTATCGTATATGCTATATACTCTGAAAAGGAGACAATTATTTTTGATTCAGTGTCTGCATCAGCAATCGTTCATATTAAATTTCCTGTTCAGATTGTTTAGCTATTTAGAATATATAACAGAAACGGAAACACTTCTTCATAATCAACAAATATAGTTAAAGTAGAGGCCTTTTATAGAGTTTGAAAACATAGAATATAATGATATTATTACTTTTGAAAAATCATATATATTTAAAAACTAGTCATTAAAATCAATATAATTTAATATAAGAAATGGAATAAATTACAGGTTTATGAGTAGTAAGTAATTCTAAGCCTGGAAGAACTTGACGTTTCAAAGATATTGAAGATTTGGTGAAAATGCTTTTAACAGTAGTGAAGATTAAATTATTCTAGCTAAAATATAATTATGGAAGCCTTAATCTAGATGAAATCCATATTTAGTTTTATAAAATATTTATGAATAAATATTTATGAAATAAATAATTATAAGTATTATAGAAATATGATTGTATAATTAAATATAAAATTGATTGATATGAATTAAAAAATCAAAAAGCACCATGAAGTTTAATCTTCGGCTGCAAATCAGCATAATCAATATTTAGACGCAGATGAAGTTGCTGAATTGATAAGGAATGTGAATCCCTCTAATTTAATTCTTCCTTTTAGTATATTAACTTCAACGTTAGAGTGGTATGTCAGAACAATATCAGATGAGATTTATAAATTAAGCTTTTTGAACCAAAAAAAGTTTAATAGAGCAAAAATATTTTGGCCAAGTTAGTATGAAAATCAAAATGACCTAATATTATAATATCTAAATTAATTTGATGGACATGATTTAGAGGACTACTTTGATGTTATTATTAAGATTTAAATGACAAATGAAAAAGCATTGATTTTGAACTGCTTTTTAAATAGTTTTACATTCTAAGTTGAAGAAAAAGAAAGAAATAATTTTTCTAATTAAAAAGGATTAGAATTGTTTTATGAGAGAAAAGAAGTAATTATGATTGGCTGTGAAAATGATTTAAGTGCCTTGGTAGATTTGACAAATCTTCTTTGCGAAAAATATATATACTAGAGTCATTATTAGGAATAGCGGGAGATTATTAAATTCTCTTAATAAGAATTATATAAAAGATTGATTCCCATATTGCAAGAAGAGACTTTAGTTGTTTTATATGAGCTATATAAAGATTTATGAGAATTTTGTTCAATATTTCTGTATTTTTCTTTAAAGAAAATCTTAGAAACCCAAAAATTGAATTAAATTTTATTGAATGAATGATTTATGTCCTCTAAAGCAAAACTTAGGTATAATCCAGAATAATTATTTCTCAATTTGAGAGGATTATCAAGAAATAAAAATTGTTTTTGATATAGAGCTAGAGATACTTTAATAATAAAAAGTATATTTTTATTTACTATTCCAGGTAGAAATAGTAATGAATTTAAAGCAGAAATGCTAAAGTTTATAGTTAACTAGTATAAGTTTAATATTTAAATAAACTTCTCATATTAATTGAAATATGAATATTACCCTATGGCATTTGCCATGCGAAAAATCTAAACAAATTTTATGATATCAGGATCTTCAGTTTTGATCCAAGCGCCTTCTAGTGTTATTCACTAAAACTGAACAATTTACCTCATACACGTCATGAGGATCTCAAGTTTGTAATAGGTTTACATAAAATTTTAATAATTATTCAAATTTTGATTTTTATTCAATATAAAGTTTATTATTATAACAGGGTATCAAGAATCATTCAAGATCAAATATTTGATAAATAATTAATATAATTTTAATAATGTCATAGTTATCTGAATCCTCAGAATTATTTGTAAATTGTGATGAAGAAGTTACTGTAATCTGTAAAAAGCTGCAACAAATTCTTACTACTATTGATATTCAAGAAGATAAAAATTTTGCATTGAAGGAAGCACAAAGTTGTATTGATTCAGCAAATGAAAATGTAAATATTATGATAATCAAAGTTAAAATAAATGGAAGTGGAACTATAAGGTTATGCAAAGAATATTAAAGATAATTTAAAATAGTAATTTATTTTGCAAAAAAGAAAATTGGATGAAATGAATAAGGTTTATACTTAAATGAAATCTAAGTATGAAACTTAAACATCCAAAGAACTCTTATTTGGTAAGGATTACTAAAGGTAAAAACTTCTTAAAGAGCAAGAATAATTATATGATTAAAATATGAAATTATAAGATGCTAAGATGGTTATTTATGGAGTAGAAAAGGAAGCAAATGACATTTAACTTAATCTTCGTAGACAAACAGATAAGTTATCTAATAATATCGAAAAATAATAGCGTAGATATATCTATAATAATTTTAGCTATTAGAGATGCATTAAGTAATTCATATGCATTAATTAAAACAATGTAAAATCGAATAAGGAATAACAAATTAGTATTATTTGTTGTGTGTGGAATCATTTTATTAGCAATTCTAATAATTCTTTTTATGCATATGTGAAACATTTGACTTAGCTAGAATTGTTATGATTATATCATGCTATTATATTATTAGTAAATAGTAAAATTTTCGATTCTTCATGCATCAAATAATAATTTTATATATATCTAATTAACAAAAATATTGAATTCAAAAAAAAAATTGAAGAGTAGATATGAAAATTATTTCTTATATCTTCACTAAATATCTAAAAGAATTTTGAAGGTGCATTAAGATGTGAGATTGTATGCAAATCATTGTAACTCTTTAGTTAATTATTATTAGTAATCTTTTATATGGGTTTACTGGGTGAAGATTCAAAATTAGAGAAACAGATTATTAAGACCCTTGGAAAAATTGCAGATCATTAAAGATTTTCCTCCTGATTTTATTTTTATTTATAAAAAATACACATTATTTTAATTTCAAAATTTGCAAATGAAGGAAGCAACTAATATTAGCGACGAAAAAAGACCTTTGGCATCTATTCCATTATAGACTTTCCTTTATTTTGATTATATTTTTACAGTATACAAATCATATTCATATTTAGTACATCTATTTCATAATCGAAATAATTGTCTTTATTTACAAAGGTTATGGTTTATTTTATCCTCCAAATAAAATAGGAATAGAAATATTTTTGCAGTTTCTATTAGCATTTTGCCAATTTCCTCGATTGATATTAGGATCAATAGGCAATAAAACAGAATCTCCATCCTAAATTTTATGGTATTAGGATATTTCTATTTTAGGTTTGTTTTACTAATTTTCCCTTGCATATTCTTTTACATATTTTTTATAGTGTTGTAAACCTATGTGGTTATTTTGGAAATAATAATAAATGTGATTGGTTTGATATTTATCATCTTTGAATTGCTATTCAGCTTATCAGCATTTTTAACTTTCAAAAATTACGAGAAGCAGCAATGATTTTGAAATTAATGATATTTTTATATAGTTAATTAGCAATGATAAATTTCCATTATAAATTTAATATTATAAAATGGAGGATGACAGCAGAATAATCAATGATGATGAATCGTGCATCACTAATGATTGTTAAGTGAACGAGACTTAAATTAAATAATATAAAAAGGTTAAATTGTTGGGAGTTGGAGCATATGGTAAAGCCTATCTTGTTTCATCTGATGATTAAGATGAAATCAAATATGTTATGAAAGTAGTACCTTAATCAGTTTCGGCAAATACAGAAGCATCAATATTATAAAATCTAAGACATGATAACATCATCTAATATGTAGAAACCTTCATAGATAATAAGGATAGATTATGTTTAATTATGGAATATGCAAATAGTAATATACTTTAATAGTAATTTATTAGATGGTACCCTAGGCTAATATCTAAAATCAAGAACACAGCCTTTGCCTGAAGCATAAATAGTTGATTGGTTTACATAATTATGTTTAGCTTTGCAATGCGTACATTCTTAAAAGATAATTCATAGAGATATAAAATCTGAAAATGTTTTTTTACATGAAGACAAAATCAAATTGGGAGATTTTGGAATTGCTAGATCAGTGGAATAAGATTTGGCAACCACATTTATAGGAACCCCCTATTATATTTCTCCAGAAATAATACAAAATTAACCTTATTCATATAAAAGTGACATATGGTCTTTGGGAGTACTTCTCTATGAAATGTGTACATTTAAATATCCATTTACTGCTGATTCATTACCAGCTCTAGCCAATAAGATCATGAAAGCAAAAATATAACCAATAAGTGCTTAGTAATATTCATAAAATATGAAAAATTTAATATAATAGCTTTTGTAATTGGATGCAAATAAGAGACCAACTATAGAATAAATCTTATGTATATCATTTAATCATAATTTAGAAAATGCTTTAATCCAAAATAGAATTAAATAATTAAACATTAAGTAACAACAAATCGTAAAAATACCTGTTTAACCTATGCAAAGTAAAGATAATTGTAAAATTAGAGAAACAATAACATTAAGTTGTTATAAAAAATGATGAATACACTTAAAATAAAAAATTATCTCGAGAGGAATAATAGAAATTCATGAGAGAAGATATTTAAAAGAAAGTAATATTATTTCTAATATAGAAATGCCAACAAAAACCTTAAGAAGTAGTGATAGAATTATTTGGTTAACCGAAAGTAAAATAAGATTAGCCTTAATAGTAAATTAATTAAATAGATAAAAAATTACCAAAAAGAAGAGATATTCCGGTTGAGATTTATTTGCCTTTTATATCCAGATCTGAGTTTTTAGATCAATAATAATAATAATAATAATAATAATAATAATAATAATAATAATAATAATAATAATAATAATAATAATAATAATAACTAACTTAGCAGAGTTAATCTCTAGATGTAGTGACTAACAATAATAATAATGAATTACAATTAGAAAGATAAACATCTGAAAACTCATTAAATTAAGATTTACCAAATTAAAAGTTAGAAAAATAGTTCTCCAAAAAATAAGAAAACCTCAAATGTGTTCCCTAAGACACATAAGTTGCATAGAAACCAATTATCAAATTAAGTTTTGAAAGGGCAGAAAAAATAAGAATGAATTTGGAATAGGCCTTCGGAACTGATTCATTCTTAAAGGTATACCAAATTTTTAGAGGATTGAGAGAGCAATTGAGTGTAGATGAAATCTATCAGCAATATGGACCTACCTATGAGAGTTTGATTCCAGATATTAATTAGCAATGTATGTAGGAGTAATTATCAAATTTATTTATATTACTTGAATTTGATTTGGAGCAATGAAATTTATATTCAAAGGCTTTATGTATGAATTTTAGATATTAATAATTAATTATGTAAAAGACTATCTTGATTATTTATCTATTATTTGTTATCGCCAACTCCGCCACAACCTACTCTGATTAAGATTTGATGATTTTGATTGAAAGGTCACAAATTCGAGGAGACTACTAGGATGTTGTAAATGAAAGAAGTGGAGCTTTGATTTCAAATGCTAGACAGTTAACATTTTATGGAGATCAATTTAATAACAGTCCATTAAGAGATGCCATCTATGATATTGCTGCCGGTAGCAAAGGTTATGTTTTAGCACCTGTGAACGGAAAAATATAGCTTGACTTATTGTAAGAATACGAAATTAATACTATTGTAATCTGGTTTTATGATCTTACAGTAATTACCTATAAGTTTAAAGTAACACTAATTTACCCTGATGACAGTTAAGCAATTATTTACACTAATAGTTCAGCAGTTGGTGGAATTTATAGAATACCATTTGATGATTCTTTAGTGAAATCATTTTTAATCACCGATATTTCAGGAACCTAGCCCTTGTAGGTCATTAAGATTCAGGCATTCTATGCATTTTGATGAAATAAATTATATATATAAAGAGAATAATTATGTCATAATATTATTTATTCATAATAGATAATTTTTATAATAATGTATATGGATTAATAAGACTAGTCTTCCAATGACAAAAATAAAATTAAAACTTTTCTTTAATAAGTCTAATTATTTAAAAGAACAACAGGGATCTTTTTATAATGGGATTTACTCTATTTTCAAAAATTTTTAAATTGCTACATTAATAATATAAATTATAACATTAATACATAATCTTTATCTTAATTAATGCAGGGATAAGTATTGTAATTCTTATATTATATCGACATTAAATAGCATTTTTAAGAAAATTCTTATGGGAAGATGTAGTCTCTTTAATGGCTATAAAATAAATCAATAATTCGCACTACAAGATTTCTTTTTCTTTAATTTTTCAAATTATAATATTTTATAAAAATTCATGGATTTGGATCGCTATAACTATCTTCAGAGGAGAGATATTAAATTGGCAGAAATTATACCTGATTAAATGCTTGAGCTGATGGAGATGCTCATTCATTGGATCTTTTAGGTTTGTTATTTGGTTTAATCTTAGGTTGGCGAGTAAAATAATTTGGAAATTAAAACAATCGAATTGGCTGCCATTTTAAGTAAATTATATCTTTCAAAATAACTCATCGATTCCGATAGAGTTTATCTGATAGGAATAGTTTCATTAATGATTGCAGTAAAAGTAAGAATATGTATATATTTCTTTAGTTTAATGAATGCCAAAACAAAATTCAGATGAATATTCAAGACTGTGTTAACTAATGTCAATCTAAATATAGTTCTAAAGAAATAACAGATATGGAAATGAGTCTTCTATCTCTTATTGAGTATGACGCAAATATTACCACTATAACTGATTATTATGATGGTGAGGCCGTCTAAATTGACTTGGTTTTGTTTGTAACTCTTGATTCTGAATTTCTCTACTTTCAAAAATATGAATTGTATGAGGCAATTAGAAATTTTTACTCAAAAGATACATCAAACTTATCTGAAAATACAAAAAATGTATTTAAATCAAATAGTGTTAGATAATAAAGAGGATTAGTGCTAAAATTAACCAATTGACTGCTAATGATGAAAATAATACTCCAAAAATTAAAAGGAAAACAATAAAGAAAAAGAAATTCAGAAGATCAAGATTTTATAGTTAATAAAGCATAACTCTATGAAATAGAATGATTTCAATTTAATTTAATGATTATAACCACTGTTTAAACAGTGGACATTTAAATATGTTTTTTTCTTCTGTACTAAATCCAATCCTAATCGAAGTTACAATCGTCATGCTGATTATTATTTTAAATTTTGGAGGGAAACCAAGGAATAAAGTGAGATTTAAATTTGAATTATTATTCATTATATATAAAATTCATTGAAGATTTATGCATTATTAAGTTTTTAAATATTTTCATTAATACTAAATTACATTGATATGATAAAGTGTCAAAATTTTATCAATAAATGTAAGGACTTAAAAGAAATGATTTTTCTTAAAGAAAATGTATCAATGGAACTGTAAAAACAATATATTATTAAGAAATATATACTTGAAAATGATGAAGAATTTTTGAATTAAAATCTTTTATTTTTAATTAAAATATGGTTGTCAAGTCACTTGCTCATAAAAGAATTGTTCACAAGAGAACAAAGAGATTTGTTAGATTTGAATCAGAAGACTATCCTCACAAATTAAGACCAAGCTGGAGAAGACCAAGAGGTATTGATAACAGAGTCAGAAGAAGATTCAGAGGAAATAGACCTATGCCAAAAGCTGGTTATAGAGGTGATAAAAAGACAAGGTATTGTGAAATCAAATGACTTTTTAGATACTTGGATTAAACTGGTTTCAGAAAATTGTTAATTACCAATGAAAAAGATCTTGAATTATTGCTAACAAATAATAGAAGTTTTGCAGGTGAATTAGCACACAACCTTTCAGCTAGAAAAAGAGCTACTCTCGTTAGAAGAGCTGCTGAACTTAATGTCAGATTAACAAATGGAAAAGGTAAAATTAGAGCAGAAGAGAAAAAGGAATGATTAATTTCTGTTGTACAATATAAATAAATATATGCATTTTCTTTTAAGGCTGTCATTGAATTCATAATCAAATAAATATTGCTAGCATTTATTTCATAGCAAATACTACTTAATCACAAATATAATAAAACTAATATTTTTGTTTGTTTTTTTCAATCAACGGGTAGAATTATGAAATTACATAAAATTTAGATGTTATATTATATTAGGAGAGGTTAAGTAAAGAAAAATATTAATTTTACTGTTAGCAGATTTCTTTCACGTTTTTCAAGAGTTTTAATATTGTATAAAATATCTAAATACAATCTAAATGAATGATTCAATCTAGATTAGATTATATTATTTTAATATAATTAAGTTTCGTAATTGTGTTGATACAAATAATTTCTAAATTTATTACGTAATCTCCTTCAAAAAGCATAAAATGCTTAAATTTTTAATAGGATTAACCACTAATCTATTGTACTTCCGCCTCTATTCTTAATCTTTATCTGTTTAATCTGAGTGTCTGGAAACTTAATGGTTGTGAGACTCTTGGAAATGTTGCTCTCATAAATCAATTAGTCATTTGTATCAGAGCTTGATATAAATAACTACATATCATAAGTTCTTATAAATGTAGGATCTCTATCATATAACCAAACTTTTATAGTATTGAGTTAGTAGGTCTAGAGCAAGTCTATTATAATGAATTAAGACATTCCAGCATAGCAATACCCCCCAGATATTATATAATAAATTGCATCTCTCAACGGGCTACTATTCTTTTATCCTCCAACATATCCAACGGTTCTACTATTAAAAACAATGGCTCCTGCTGATTCTTGAGCAACATCTTTGTACTCACCTCTTATAACCGATTTCTATTTTATTTCATCCAATTGAGTGAGGGTGTATTTAGCAAAAGAATTCATCGTTTCTACATTATGAATAACGAGGCAAAGGAAAAGATAAATCAATTTCATTTAATTTTGAATATTATCATGTTTTATTTTTTACAAGATAAATAAGCAATTAAAATCTAAAAATATAAGATACAAACTAAATCGTAGTAATTTTATTAAGAATGTATAAATTCTCAATTTAAGAAATGATTTATATTAAAGATTTATAACAGTATTTTTAATAAAATAAATTAATAAATCATGAATCTTACTTCAAAAATAATAATAGGTTTAAACATAGATGAATGTACACAAATTTTACCTAAGAATGAGCACTAGTCTATTTCATAATTCAATTTATCTCCTATACAATCAAACTGAAATAATTATGCTCAGTGAAAACAAATTAAAAATTCCATTTAGATCTAAAGAATAAAGAAGGAAGAGGGTAAATTGTTTAAAATATTTGAAAATATTAAGTAATTGATTTACTAAAATAATAAAATAATAATTTGCATATATGAGGGAGATTTAACTTTCAACACTTTGATTTAAGGTCTACATTAAAGGCGATAATAATATAAAATCGTTTTCTGAAGTTCTTGTGGAATTATTATTGATATAGAATGGTAAGGTAAGTTAAGTTAATATTATCTTACGTTTATTAAGGCTAAATTCTTTTTTTAATTATGACTTAAAAAATGAATTATAAAAATATTTTATATTGGAATGTTCTTATAATTTGATTTAGTTTATCTAAATATAATAAAAAATAATGCCATTGAGATAATTTGATTAAAAAGATAAATATGAATCTAAAAGATGAATTCTGAAAAAAGTGATAATTGTTATACAATTATTAAAATATAACCTAATCATTATTCCTCCTCTTATTACTCTTTATCTTCTTTTGATTAACTTTTAGGAGAATCTAATATGTTTGGAATTTCATTTTAATTGTTCTATTAATTTTAATTTCCTTCTTCCTCATGTACAGACTTTTAGTCATTTTAGTCATCTTATTTATTTTCAGGTTCCTTGATTCCTTAATTTTAGTTATCAGTTTAATCCCCATTATCATCCTTATTAGAATCATTTTGTATATTTGGTTCATGTATTTCATTGATTTGTTCTATAGATATTTTAGAAGATTGATCCTTATCAGATTCATCCATATTTGGACGATCTTAATGTTTTTGAATTCCATCCTCATCTGTATTAAAATTTGAAAGATCTTTATTTTAATCTCTAAATATAGTTATATTTTTAATACTCTTTTTATTTTGGTTGAAGATATTTTTCTGCAAATTCCTTAGCTGTCATCGTTAAGGCTGATTCCAATTCTTCGAAAGCTGTTTTTTACATTTATTAAGTGTTTTATAACTTTTATAATAAATCCATTTCATATGTTTCAATTTGTTCAATCTCTAAAAATTATTGCTTTTTTGAGTACCTTTTTATTTCCCATCTTTTAACTTTTGCTCAAATTCTAATTTCTTTCCTAATTATTCTCTTATCGCTTCCCTTTTTTCTATTACAATTCTTTCCTTTACTCTATTGAGATCTCTTGATTCTCTGATTATCTGATTTTTTTATTTAAGAGTAGTTAAAGATTATTTTTGAGAGCTCATTTTCCTAACTTCATTATGTCTGGTTTATTATTTGATTATAAAAGCTTTTTATACTTTATCATTTCTATGTTTTTCAATTAATAATTTATGCTCTCTCTCTTGCTATTTTCGAATTTATTATTATTGCTCTTATTTCTTCTGCAATTGTTCTTTTTCCTCTTCTCTCTAAAACATTCAATAAACTAGATTTACTTTTTTCAGTTTTTCTTCATTCTTTTTTTTAAGATAATAGATTTCCAAAGCCTTTTTACGGGTCTCTTCTATCTTTTTTAGTGTTCTGATTTCCTCCTATTTCAACAATGCTACTCTGTTGTCAAGTAATTGTTTATGCGCTTCAATAGTTTTTCTTTCCCTCTTTGCAGTGTTGTATTATTTAATTAAATCCTTGTCATCATCAAGTTCATTGTCATTTGTGAATAGGTCATCGATGTAGGCTTACTATTTTGGAATGATGTCGTACCTTTTATACACTTTTTCGTTAAGAATGAACATCTGCCATTTATTACAAACAAATAATTATTAAATACAATATAAGTTCAAACTCAATAAAATTAATCAAGAACTCTTTGCAGATCTTGCCATAAACATCCCTAAAAGTTATTAGAAACATTGAATAACCAATTAACAGTGATATTTATTCTTATCGCTTAAAAAAATGGAGCTTTTTCAAAATTTGAATTAAAGGAAGCAGACTAAAAATATTTCAATTCACATCAAAATATTGAAGCAAGGTTTTTGAAGATGGAATCAAATATTTTATTTGAATGATTCAATATATTTTATACGTTTTGCATTTGCAAACCTTTCCCTTCTTATTCCATCCAGTTCCATTGCACTTTAAGCAGACTCCCATAGCCCACAAACAATCCTTGCATTGCTTTCTTCTACATTTCTTCATATAGAAACCAGTGCCTCCACATCTGATGTTTATATAAAATTATACAAATAGCAATTAGGTCTTATTTTTATTTAAACATTTCCTCCTGCATAACCATATTATCCTTATGGAATAACTATTGCTGTTGCTGGGTATTAACCAGGATATCTAATTTATTATAGATGGTGTACTGTTAAGGTGGGTATTGTTAAGGATAATTAGGAGGGGGAACATAGCCTGGTTAGGGAGGAGGATAACCAGCTGGAGGATAGCCAGCAGGGGGATATCCAGGAGTAGGGGGATAACCAGGAGTAGGAGGATAACCAGGTGTAGGAGGGTACCCTTGTTATGGATATCCACCAACTGGAGGAGGATAGCCAGGAGTTGGAGGATAAGGGTAACCAGCAGGAGGAGGTGGTGGTTGTTAATAACCTGGTTGTTGAGGGTAGGGAGTTTGTCCGTAGGCAGGAGGAGGAGGTGGAGGATATTGTCCTTGAGGATAGCCACCGTAGGGTGGAGGAGGGGGTGTTTACATAAATAATATTAATATTAATAATTAGATTTGAATTATAATGAATAATAATTTTACGATTAATAATCGATTTAAGTATGATGGAGTTTTATACTTAATTAAATTTATAATATGTAAAGAATTGCCTTATTACATACTAATTTCTGTTCTTACGAAAAAGTTATTGTTGAAAGATTGGAATAGGAGCAAATTGGTTTGATATACTTGAATTCTCCAAATGATCTAAATTCTTTGTCTGAACCAATGAAAAGAGACCTTGCTTTGGCGATCTAGGAATTGGATTCAGATAGCAATATTAAGGTAGGATTGTTTTGTTATCAAGGTTTTAATTTTATTGTCCAAGTTGGAAAAGCTATTTTGTGCTGGAGCCAACATTAAGGATATTTCAAAGATTAGCTTGGAATCTCAATTGAAAGGAGACATCTTTTAGAATATATTTTAAGTGTTAGAATCAATAAGAAAGCCATTAATAGTGGGAATCAACGGAGTAGCTCTGGGAGGAGGTCTTGAACTTGCTTTGAATGGGGATATACTTGTAGCAACAGAGGAGTGTAAATTGGGTCTGCCAGAACTCAAGTTAGGTTTTATTCCAGGATTAGGGGGAACTTAAAGATTAGCAAAACTTATTGGAAAGACCAACGCTATGAAATACATCTTAACTTCTGACAGTATTTCAGCTTAGGAAGCTTATTAAAGAGGATTAGTCAATTCTGTTGTCAAAAAGGAGTAATTAAGAGAGGAATGCATTAATATTGCTAGGAAAATAAGTGAGAAATCATTATACACACTTATTGCAGCAAAGGCTGCCATCAAGAATGCTGAAGAGATGCCAATTAGTTAAGCCAATAAAGTGGAGAGATAAATATTTAACAGTCTTTTAAACACTAAAGCTGCGAAGGAAGGAGTCACTGCTTTTGTAGAAAAGAGAAAGCCTAATTTTAGAAATATTTGAATGAGTGTTATATCCATTATAATAATGTTATCATAATAATAAAATGTTATAAATCACTTGTTTTCTATTGTAACAGGAGAAGGCCAAAATTTATTTTTATAGGATTTGCCATTCTTGATGCTTTCATTTGATATTTCTGACCAATAAGTTTTGAGTTCAATTGGTCCATCACCGACCTAGCCATCAAATTAAAATGCCAACCAAGTGAAGTCAATTTTATCTCTAAAAGAATTTGGTACTAAATTTTATATAAATATAATTACTTGATGGCAATCTATATTGAACAAGAGGATAGTCTAATTCATATACGTATATAGTAACAACAGGATTAGATTCAATCCAATCTTAAACGTTTACTACTTTTTCATCCAATGCTTAGGTTCTCTCCATGAATCTTTTAACAAAAATCAAATAAGTAAAAGGTTGTATTTAATCGATAGTTAAAATTTCAATATGTTAATCTCTCTCGTTTTTAGTTTATAAACTCATTCCACCACAAGATTTAGAAATAGACCCTGTTAAACAAATAAAGTTTTCTCCTTTGAATTAACCATATAAATCCAAATTAAGACTTTTTGATGTCCATTCTAAAGTAATCTTCATTGAATGCTTTTTCACTTCTTTCACCATTCTAACATAGATATTTGTTTTTGGAGATTGTTCTGTTAAATCAACAAGAGCACAGGCATTTTTATATCCTGCTTTCTTGACTAATAATGTATACACTTATTTAGTAGCTACTCTAAAATAATTAAGTTATCCGTTGAGGTCAGATATGGCTGATAAAAATGGAGATTCAACTTAATCCATAACCTAACATGTAGTATAAACAAACTTTCCATAGAATAGTTTTCCATCAGCATCAGCTATTGATGTAAAATCCTCGCTATTCTAAACGTTTGCAGTTATTTACAAATAAGGTACAATTTTACTAAATTATTATTACAATTATGGATCAATGCTTAATACTCTGTTTTTCTTATCATTCTCCATTTCATAAAACTCTTATAAGATGGTGAAATCAGCAGTTTCAGGTTCATCAGAACAAAATTATAAACATGATCCGATAAAATGACTTACAGAAGCCAGAGATCCTTCAACAATGATAACATCCTATCCTGGTTTATTAGCTTTAGGGAATGCTTTAGTGATTAATTCATCGGTTGTCAAAATCTTGAAATCGTTTAAATTAATTTCGTTATTTATTAGAAATGAACCTCCCATACCTTAAATTCCAAGTAAGATACTAGAATAGAAAAATCATTTTACCCAGGTTTCTTAAAATCATCTTTAGGTTATAAATTAACTTTTGTAAGCATCAAATTTGTGGCTAATTCACAAATATCAGTGCTTGACATCTAAGAACCAAAAGTTTTCTGTGGTTTGAAATACTTATATGTCGGCGCATCAAGAACTGTTAGTTAATTCAAAAGCAAAGGCTAGCTATATGAAATATCATTATAATACTTACGATACGACTTAATCTTGTAATTATAATTATTAAGGTGAAATAGAATTGTAGATTGCAATTATTCCAAAGAATAATCCAAAAAATAGCAATAACATGAGCAAATCTGTGAGTACATTTTATTCCTTATTGCCAACATCAAATTTTGAAAGCATAGCTGTATTAAATGCCTAAATTATTCCAATAGCAACTATAATGTTAACCCAAACAGTTAAATGATATAGAGGTTTACTAAGAAAATCTTTGAGCGAGTCACAACAATCCAAATTAATGCATGCGATTTAATCCATATTTGATTCCCACAGATATGATTGATTTTCTTAAGGACATGGCAAATATGGTGATTGTCGTTCATTTAAGTACTTTTCTGAACATGTTAAAAATTATTTAACTGTCTAAACTCCAAGACTTTGAAGCGCATATCTACAGCCTTTCTAAGTGGATAAATCATTCTGTAGTATTGAGTATTGTCGGATCATCATTCCGTTAGCAGTGGCAGCTATGAATAGGGCAGCTACTATCAGGAAGGCTACAATCAAGAAATAGTTTTAAACTCTGAAAATGAGGATAACGCTGATTAAGATTGTGGCCATTAATAAAGCAAATAAACCATATTGCATGAACAAAACAATGGTGTTGTTGTGGTCTAGGGTAAAGACTTGGTTGTTTATTAGATAGACTAACTATTAAATAAAATTGATATGTTACGAATTTGAAATTGGTTGCAGCAAACAACAAAAACAAAATGTTTAATAAAACTGAGAATGCTAATGTGAATCTATGAATTCCATTTTATTTTTTGCTAAATTATTTTGTTTTATTGATCAAATAGACCAAAAACACCAATTTGAATATTTAAAGTCCAACAAACCAAATGTTAGCCAAGTGATTCTTGTATTGAATTATAGTGATAATGATTCCCAAGATAATTGCTGTAATACTTTGCAATCCAAATTATATTATATATGATGTATTATTCTCTTGAGGATTACCAAATTCGTCGAGTTGGAGAGTGAAAACAAAGTATAATGTTAATATCAAAATGGGAATAAGAATAATCTGAATATGATAGATAGTATATTTACATCAAAGATTGCTAAAATAAGAAATTCAAAATTGTTATTTTTAAAATAGCCTAAGAAGGCAAAGATTGCTGATACGATTGAAAGTGCTATCAATATAGGAGCAGTGCATTTGATTGTGGATAGCCTTTTCATAAACATGGTATTGGATGGGGATTGTGGTTGATCCATAAAAATTAAAATAAATATAATTTACAAGAAATGTTTATTTGCCCCAAAATTTGTAATTATATAACTGCTAAAATGAATTGATAAAATATTGAAATTAATTTATTCAATTTGATGAACTTATTATTATTACAGTTTTCGAATTTAGTACTTATTGCGTATGGACAATACTCAAGGTAACATTTTTGATTAAGAGAGTAAAGCCAGAAGGTGCAGGTTGGTTGCCTGAAAAAGACAGCATCTGGATGCTCAGAACTATGTGTTTTGGGTGTTGAAGATTGCAGCACCGTTCCTCCGAAATGTGAGTATGGTTACTTTTTATTTACACTGGGAGCTTCAGATACTAAGCCACCTTAATGTGTTTAGTGGTATGTTAGTAATAAATATCATAGCCCTTATTATCAGGTGAATATTAATTCAGACTTAGTGAATTATTGCATGGATTGCTTCGAGGATCCTTACGGTTGGGAGTTCAGTAGGAAGTGCACCTATGATTACGAGGTGGGGAATGGTAAAATTGGACAAGGAACATACCAAAAAATAGAGAGAGATTATCCTGAATTGTTTTTTGTTGGTAATTCGATTTAATTGGGAACTTGGACAGGGACGATCACTAGATCGAGACAATTGAAATATGCTGTGTATATCTGCACAGGATGCAAAGATTTTTGCACAACACCTGACGAAACTACTTGCTATACATTCGATCATGATTACAAGAAAGTTGATATTGATAAGGTTGCAGTAGAATGCATTGAAGGATATTATCTAAAGATGAATACATGCGAAAGTTGTTCAATCAAGTATTGCAGCAAATGTGGTACTCTTGTTTCTGGGTCTGGTGGTACAGATTTGTGTGAACAATGTTAGGATGGGTATCGATGGAGTGCTTAAACTAAAAGTTGTGTTTTGTGCACCAACAATTGCAGCAAATGCGTCACAGTAACTGTAGCTAGCACTGAAATTTAACAGTGTAAAGCTTGTAACTCTGGTTATATACCTAGTCTGGATTTGAGGACTTGCGAAGGATGTGATTCGAATTGTTTGAGATGCGAATATATTGCAATATAAACGATGGAAATCATGTACCCATCAAGATCTTTTTTGTCGATAGGTGAGGATATAAAAGATTGGTATGTCAAAATTTGTAGACAATGTCAATAAAGCAACGATATCCTAAATTATGATGGATAATCATGTGTTCCTACTCAGGTTTCTAATTGTGATGTAGGATACTACCAAATTTCTCTATTAAGCGATACCTCATCTACAAGATCCTCTCTTGATCTAGATTTCATACCTTATAGGAGGGATTACGATTCAGATCCTGTAAGCATGTGTTTATATTGTAAAACTGACTTTGTTTTATCGGCCGATGGCACCAGTTGCGTAGCTGTCGATAATGCCAAAAAATTGGCAAATTGCATTTCTCATTAGATTAGTGGTGCTAATTACATATGCATTAAATGCTCATCAGTATAAAATTAATTTCATTATTATAGGGATATTCCTTAGATACTAAACAGGGATCATGCTTTGTTGGATGCAGTGATTAAATTGACAATTGCTTATACTGTTATTCTTATGACAGTCCCAGTGATGATATTGTAAGCTATTACGATTCATCTGGAATTCTACTTAAAGGAGACACTTAAAAGGTTTACTCGTGCTTAATTTGTGATGATGGCTATTATGCTGATTTCTTTTCGAATTCTTGCTTGCCTTGTCCGGCTTATTGCTCTTCATGTTCATAATATAACCAAGACTATAATTTTACTAGTTACGCATAACAGAGAGTTATTTTGGACACATTCAAGAAGTCTAAGTACTTAACTACTAGTCTCGAGGAACCCTATTGCTCTAAATGTACCACAGGTTTTACGAAGTATGGAAACTCTTGTTAAGGCTGTACTAAAAATTGTGTTATCTCAAATCCAAGTCAAGTCCCAACTAATCCATTGTCTTTCTTATTGGATGCATGTGAGTATCAAAGCAATGGAGCTTTTTGTGGCCAATGCTTCAATTATTACAGGGATAGATCAATTAATTCAGAAGAGTCGGAATGTCAAACGTGTCCCTATCGATGTATGGCTTGTAGGGATAGAACTTAGGAGGAACTCAACAGAGTTAACTATTACTTTTCACCTTCAAACTCCATTTTGGAAAAATACAGTAGATTATGCTATGCATTTGATGAAAATATATCATCCAGTTAAAAAGTCACTTATGATACTTATTTGAATATGCCACTTGAATGCGATTAGGCAGCTCAATAAACTGGAAAATGTGTTGAATAGGCTCAAATTGATATCAAGTTGTTTTGTAAAAGTAGTGAGTACACTACGGAGTATAATGCTGCTCCTATTTTTGACAGAGGTTATTTATTTAGTCTAAATTATTTCTACTCAACATCATCATCGTCTACTTATGCCACCAATATTACTTTGGATGGCATTGAAACTCTGACCTTTTATAAATAACTTAATGAAAAAGTAATATCATCTCTCATTTTGAACATTTATTTAAAGAGTGGAGAGAAACAGTGCGATTTTACTTAGAGTACTAACTTTCTATTCAATTTCCAAAAGAATGTATTTTCTATTAGATACTTTTATGTTAATATTATCGGAGAACCAGATTCAACTCAAGACCCTCTAGTTATTAAGCTAGATGGGCTATTGAATATCCCATGGTCTGACTATTTGAGCATTAAAGGAATTGAGATCAAAGCCTTAAAATCTAATAGTACACACGATTATACAGGATTGAATATTTCTTAGAATGTGAAAACCAAATTAACATTGGAGAACTTTAAAATAACAAAAGAGTATGATGGTACAAAAATGGTATTTTTGGCAGAAAACGTTGATATTCTTAATTGGAAAAAGGTTGTATTTAGTGGTTTTAAATCAGATGATGTTTT
Organism: Paramecium tetraurelia; assembly: GCF_000165425.1. Lineage (NCBI taxonomy): Eukaryota > Ciliophora > Oligohymenophorea > Peniculida > Parameciidae > Paramecium > Paramecium tetraurelia. The sequence goes on along the minus strand of NW_001799011.1, from coordinate 597,415 downwards.
CTCACTTCCTTATCCCTTAGAAAATATTGACACTGTATCCTACATGTTTGATGATGTCACATTTTATTAATGCATTTTTAAAGATGCTGTCCTCTTTTCACCCACAATCAATACTAATGTGAAATCTATTATACAAGGCATTGGATCTTAAGGAATGACTTTCCATAAATGCAAATTAACCAATGTTGTTATTTTTGGTGAGCCAGAGGGTTCAGCAATTAATAGCGGTTTAATTAATTTTGGGAAAGTGGTTTTCAAATTTACTGTATTTACGAATAGTTGGTTTATAAATTTGAAATCTTAGAACAAAACTATGTTGAACAATGTAGATATCATTAGATGTAATTTCACTGAGGGTTCAAAGCTAGTCTAATCTAATTCATTTTTTTTGAAAAACGTCTATTCATTAAACTCGACCTTTTATACGGAGGGTCGACTCTTTTAGAATAGTTATAAGGTAATAGACGATTTATAGGCATCTAACGCCTTGCATTTCTATTCATTTAGCAATGTTAAAATAGTTTAATCCTTATGTTTGACTCCTATCTGTTTTATTAAAATCTCAACTCCAATTAATAATTATCAATATAATACGAATGTATCTCTGGTAGATTTTTACATTGAATAAACAAACTCAATGAAATTAACTGACAAGGAATCCAATTCAGTATTTTCAGCTTTAATATTTTTTACTTCTGTTTAAAAAATTGTAATTTCTAATTTCTAATCGCTAAACAATCTTGGAATAACCTAATTAGCAGCTAATAACATACAATCATTTCAATTGGTTGATGGATTATATGATTGGACTCAAAGCTAATATATCGATTCATAATTGAATCCTTCAAACAATAAGATACCCACCAGTAAGGATTGTGCAGATAGAAAAACTGAATTTAAGAGTTACAATGAGCATTTCCTCTACATTTCAGATTTTGAAATTGGAGTCAAGATTGAAAATGTAGTGATTAGAAGATTATTGTCGATAGATACAAACTTTATCCAATTAAACTCTTGGGATGTTGAACAATACAACACAACCAGCGATACAGTAATATAAGATTACGGTTAATTTTATGATAATACCACCAGAGAATTAATCATCCTAAAAAATATCAAAGTTATAGGAAATTCTTTGGTGATTACAGAATCAGGAACGGCTATCGGTTCGATTTATATTCAATCCAATTAAGATTAGGATATCCTGATACAAGATTGCGAATTCTCACAAAATCATTTGCACTCCTTAGTTAGTGATTAATTGAACCCATCCTCTCCAGTTTTCATAATTTAAGCTCCTCTATCCTATCTTGTTTTGAAAAATACTATTTTTGACAACAACAGGGCCACTAGAGTTCACAATAGTGTAATTTATGTTGTAACCTACTCCCTTGAGATATTGAATTGCTAATTTACAAATACAAATATTAGACAAAAAGATTGGATATATAGATTGGAAGAATAATAAATAGTAAATTCTACTTCTGGGTAAAAAGATGAGAAATTGATCATCATAACTCTAGAGTAATTCTTCCCAATCTACAGTTAAGGAGGAAACATTTTCATTAAATCAGCCTTCACTAACATTGAGAATTCGATCTTCGATAAGGGCTAAGCAATTAGAGGTTCAGGCTTAGTCGTAGAGACAATCGATAGTGGCTTCATCAATATAATTAATACACAAATTACAAGACAGTATAATAGCTTATTGAATTAATACTCTTCAAATGGAGGTTGCTTGTATGTGGACTCCTCAAACTCAAAATTACAATTAAACATTGAAAGAGTCATAATGTCAGAATGTGTGACTAGATTAGATGGTGGCTGTATATATGTAAGTCCTTCAACCCAGCAATCATCAGTTGCCATCAGCGATTCCAAATTTACTAATTGCATGGGCCTTAAAACTTCCGCCATCTATATACCATTTTCGACTTCCTCTCCAATGCTGCCCAGTCTCTCTATAACTTAATCATCGTTTTCTTAGAATAATATGGTAAATTTCTTAAGAAATATTCCGGATATATCTACAATAGATACTGAATATATGTTTACCAGATCCTCTGTTTTTTATTAGAGTTACGGTAGATTTACTCTAACTTCTACGACGTTTAAGGAATTTCAATTTGTTTCTGTGATGATTTTGGAAGAGATGGTTGAAGTGGAAATCAATGATGTAACAGTTTCAAATAATACCATCTTTATAAACAGCATACTTGCCATTACTTTATATGAAATTTCAGGAGTAATAACTTTAACATCCACAAAGATTATAGATCATTATCAATATGATCCACCTTCATCTACTAGTTGTGGAAATCTCGATAGTTACTATGTGAGTTATGTTTCTAAGAATGTTTTATCTGAATAAACTTGCTTAGCTGTGGAGGATCTAGATTCTAATTTTAAATCTGATGGTTTGGCCATCATCATAAACTAAGTTGGTGACGATGGGAATTATCCAATTTATTTCCAGTCTTTGGATGATTTATATACTTCATTAACTGACTTAATGAAGTATTAAGTAATTAAAGCTAATTATAACTAAGAAGTCATACATAAAATATTGGACAATATCGAATTAAATTTAATTTTTCCAATTTTTACTACTTTTTCGATTGATGAAAACTCTGTATTTATTGGTTGCTATCTATCTACAATCTTATAGGGATATGTTGAGCAATTTTAAAAAATCCCAACAGGGTTATTTAAATTGAGCTCAGTTACATCCAAATAATATTTAACCATTGAATAAATCCTAATTTAAAATAATAAATGTCTAAGATGTGTGAATGGATTAGTTTAAATCTTATAGGTTCATTAGGAAACATATCCTGTGATTGAACTCAAAGATTTTTTCTGTCTCTCTAACATTGCTGGTTATTATGGCTGTCTAGTGCTAACTTATGACGATGTCCTTAATGATGCTGAATAATCAATTCCATTAACTGATTATGAACTATCCAATTCTAGAAGAATGTTAGGCGTTGTAGAAGATTTGGCCCAATAAAAAAATGTGGTCATCATATCAAAATCTAAATTTATCGGCAACTCAGCTAAAGTGGGTGGAGGAATCGCCATAATCGGTTTGGATTCTTTGATAATCCGTTCGGAATTCACTGATAATTATGCCAGTCTGATGGGAGGAGCCCTCTATTATAAGAGTGTGGTTTATAAAACCGATTCCACATTATTAAATATTGCTGATAATACGGTTGAAGGAAATGTTGCTTAATTGGCAGGAGGTATGTTTATTTCAGGAGGTTCAATTGGAAATGTATCTTCAATTGAGGTATTCTTTCAGAACAATTAAGGACAATTAAGGGGAGACAATCTGGAAGAATATCCTTAAAGTCTAACCTTATCAATGAAGAATAATGAGCTCATGAAAACTATTACTTTTGAGGAGTATGATGGTGATGTGAATGGCGATGGGTATATTGACAGTTCTAAAAGCACAATCATTGACATCATCTCTTTGGATCCATATGAACTGTACAATTATAAGAACACTACTACTTATTTATTACTGCCATCAGGTTAGGCTATTGACTCATATAAATATTACTACTCTGACACTGATGAATAAGTGCCATATGATTGGAAATTCAGAATAATCAATTTGGATAGATTTAAATAACCTATGTCCAACATCAACTCCACAGAATCATGTACGTTAACAGGTAGAATTATGGACACTAATAATTATAATACAAGCAAAGAATTTTTATCGAACTTTACCAATACTTAAGTGTTCTATTATGACTAAACAGCTGGAGCTTTTGATCTGGATGCTTTGGTTGTTACTTTTGACCCCTATTTAGAGGATAACCTATATTTATAATTAAGATGTAAATTTATTCATTTCTATTTACTTAGTTGTGTGTACACCAATTAAAATTCCAGTTTATCAAACCGTATCCCCATTCAAGATTTAATCGTACAATCAAAACTATGCTCTTTATGTTAATGTCAAAACACTGCCTTGTCAACTAGGAGAAGCCTACTCTTTATAACAATGCAAAGCATGTACAAAGGCCGATAAGACTTATTCAGTCAGTGAAAAGCAAACTTAGTGTTAAGCTATGGACAGTTCTACTATGGATGATGTGAGTCCAGTAGGTATTAAACTAAAGGAAGGATATTGGAGACCAGAATTTGACAGTGAAATAATTACATATTGTTTGAATCTCCCATTAAATTGTAATGGAGGTTGGACACCTGGTAGCCCCTCATGCTATACTGGTCATATGGGAGCGTTGTGTGAATCTTGTGACATTTATGGAGTGAGAGATGAATCCTATTCCACTTCAGCCAAATACAAATGTGGTCCTTGTGCTAACACATATGCTGTAAATGCTGTAGTAATTACGGCCTTGTCCTTTGTCACTCTCTTTTCAATGATTTTATCTGTAAAAGGGAACTACTAAATGCTTGAAGACTTTGTTAAAACTTAGAACAGAATTGCTATGGGTATTTTGGTATCTCCCTCCCAAAGTAATCTAGCCATTCTTATTAAATTGTTTACAAACTATTTCCAAATTCTCTCTGCTATTTCAACATTCCAAATAAACTTAAGCGAAGGAATCACCAATGCCACTTAAGTTATGGGAAATCCAACTCAATCTATGGCCTACTCTCTTGACTGCTTTTTAGTCGATATGACTAGCATTGATATACTATATTTCAGACTAATTTGGGCATTACTCATGCCTATCATCTACTTAGCTGTTTTTCTTTTTGGGTACTTTTTGGCAGTTCTACTAAAATAGGTCGATTTCAAGGAAGGTATCATATATACTGCATTCATCTATATGTTTTTATATCTACAACCTACCTTAGTTGGAGGTTTCATTGCATTGGCTTCCTCCAGAGAAATAGGAGGAATTGGATGGGTCTAAGCGGATGTATTATATTAATATGACACTGACACTCATTATATCTGGCTGGCGGGATTTGTTGCTCCAATGCTTATCTGTTGGGCATTCCTATTTCCTTGCATCTTCATGTATTTAGTGTACAAATTGAGAAACAAATTGGATGACTTTGAAAGTAGAAAAAAACTAGGTTATTTCTATAATGAATACACCAAGGAGGGTTATCTCTGGGAATTTGTGAAAATTTTTGAAAAAGAACTTATAATTATTTTCCTAACATTTTATGAAGATAGAGTTGTTGTTAAGGGGTTAATTATATTCTTAATTGTATTCTTTTATGGGGGATTCACAATCAGATTCCAACCTTATTCAAGCAAAAGACTCAATTTCATCGATAGATTATCGACTGCCATTTGTGCAGCTTCTCTATGTTTGGGGGTTTTGATTTACTCTGCAATTAAAGAAGATCTTGTATACTTAGAAATCATTATGATCGTCATTGTTGGTGCTATTAATTTTGCTTTCATCCTTCTAATGGTCTATTATTTATTCGAAGGATATCTGATTAAATTCTAACCTCAACTCGATAAAATTAGGGATGAATTAAGAATACACCATCCAGAAATTTAAGAGAAGTATCCTTGGAGTAGAAAAATGCTGTATAATTAAGCAAAAATGAATGAGAAGGTGAAAAAGCTATGGGCTACTTTGAGATATTAAACTAGAAGAGGAATATAAAGGAAAAGGAAAGATCCATAAGCACCTTTATTTGTTAATGAGAATAGTGAATAACCAGTCTTAATGCCCTTCTTTGTCCCTGAAGAAATAAAACAATGTATAAATTTATAATATTCTATTAGAAAAAACAATCAACTAACAAGATTCACCAAATTATCAAAAAATATATCCTGAATAAGATGGTTTGTAATCGGAAGAAATTAATTTGAACCAACGCAATCAAGAATGATTTATTATTAAAAATGTCATAATCAATTTAATTATTTTATCAATTAGATGTTGTATTGATCTGTAATCACTTCAATAGGAACCAAGGTCAATCCTAATCTTAAATGGATAAAATTATCATCTGTTAGATCCAATAATCGATAATAAAAAAAGGCGAATAGAACTAATAATGCCGATCCTATCAATCCATAATAAATAGTAATAAGTTTCAAGTACTCATCCAATATTATTTCATTTGAAGACAGTATGATTTCTAGCATCTATTATGTAGTCTCTTTCGTTGAACTGTAATGCTCTAAGATTATATTCGTAAATTCCTTTGTTTTGTATAAGTCACTAAGTTCGTTCATATCTGTGGCATATTCAATGGTAGCGATTTCATAATCATAATTTGTTTTCATAAAATAACTAATGCTACTTGTAATCCCCACAAGACCATTTTCAAGGTAATCACGATTATTGTCTTAATAAGAATATTAAGAATATTTTTAAATAAAATTCAACTCTCCTAATTATTCATATTAACAAAATGGAATTTTCTCGGTTATCATTTAGCAAATATCACTTTCATACAATCCTAATAATAGTTCTTTCTTTGTATCATCAATGTCTTTTGAAAATAAAATACCTTCATAGATTTCTGTTAAGTTTTAATCGTAAGTCTCATAAACATCCAAAAACATGTGAAACAATTATTTTAATGGATCCCTATATCTATTAAACTGAGCTTGAGTATAAAATTTATGTGCAATAAGTCCAGGATACACTTAAGGTTAAGTTTTAAGGACCAAACCAGTTGTTATTAGAGTGTCAAGGTAAGATGAAAATCTAACAAAGTTTAAAGTTAATTTTTATTAAGGAATAAGATTATTCATTAATGAACTTTAATAGAAATAGCCTCCTAATAAGAAACTAGCTATTATCAGGAAAACTACCAAATTATAACAAATATATTTCTTAATGGAATAAGATGTGTCTCTTAATCTGGAATTGAGCATACCAACTTATCCTTTTTTTTTATTTTAGTCATTTTTAGTCTTATTAAGCTAATTGTATCTTTAATCTAAATACTATTATTTGGCTTCTTAATTATCCATAGTTTACTAAAATATCAAGCAAACTTGTTATTTTTTCCAATTATTCTTTTTTAAATCTGTTGATTACAATATGGATTTGATATTTAGATGCCTATAGATCAGATCATTTACGGAATTCTCTTAAAGCCTTCCATTTATTAATAGAATTTATTGTTTCTAACTCTCAGTCTTATTCCAAAAAAACAATGACACAAAGTGGATAAAAAAGATAAAACATATTTCTGCTATTGTTAGTGATTACAATTCTTTTCCTCCATCTTTAATAATGTTCTAACTCATAAGATCCAATGATTGAATTAATTCCTTATTCATATCGAATACATATTTTAAATTATATCTAAGTGTGATAACAGAATTAATATAATCTATATCTAAGACTTAATCAGTGGCTTCATCTGAAAAATATTTGATCTAAAAAAAGTATTAAAGCGTGTTTTATATGCTGTTAATAAATTCTGTGTAAGAGACAGTTTTTCTTGGAAAACCGAGCAGCTAAATGCTGATGTTATTTAATAATCCCATATTTTCAATCTCAATGAATTTGGGGTACATAACGCCCAGATTTTCGAATGTTTCATTTCCCTAATGCTTAAGAGTTGAGAAAGTTTGATTAATTAGAAAATCACTATGCTTTACAATTTTAAGTCCATTCATAAGTAAGGTCCATGATAAAGCATAACTTTAAAAGAAATACCTATTGAAAAATAGTGGAGCATTGAGTGAATAACTACTATCTACGATCTCTGAGATTTGTTATTTTATGACTTAAGTATTGATGACAATGGTCGACAAGGCACAAAGGAATAGTATTAATGTCAAAGTTAAAATGATTTTTAGACTGGTGATCATAATTTTAGAGTGTTGAAAGTTTTTTATTATGGATATGTACTATGTTTTTGAAGTTCCTGAGGTTTTGCTAGAATAGGATTAATGATCATCCCTCTCTTTGATAATGCCTTTGTCTTTGTAGGTTGTTAACAATTTCAGCATTTTATAACTCTTATCTTAACGTTTTTCGCTGCTTGACTTCTATGGTTTATTTGATTTGGATTCATTATTGTAATCCTCCTCTTCTTTCTCCTCTCCCGCATATTATTGTACCATAGCCCCACCATTAAAACTAACTCTAATGTCTTAAAACTCAAGTTCTAATTTTCTTAATTCATCATCTAAATTATGTTATCGAGGAGATATAAAGTTTGCTCTTTAAGAGAGTGGACCAAAACTCTAACTCTCTTAAAACGATTAATTCAGCACTCCAAACAACTACTCTCTGTCACTCAATAAATGATTAAAACTATTCCCAATGATTTCCTAAATAAAAACATATCTTACATTAGGTCTATATTCATCCTTTTGGACTATTCTCTCGCTCGTTGTAATATCTGTTAGTACACTACTAAAATCTAATTACATTTATATTAAGATTACTCTTATTATTATATATGCTGTCAAATTGCTTTGAAATCACTGAGGAGGTTGCATTTGCAACTTTTTTCCTATAATCTAAAATCTCAATTATAAAATATGATCTCTAGGCTGACTTTTTGCCTATAGTTCTATATTATAATGATATTTTAGAATGATACTAAACAGATGAGAATTTCTAAATATGTTTAGAATATACATTAAATTATTGCAGAAGTTCTGACACCTAAGTTCTAAACTAGGAACAAAATAATTAGATATCATCAGATATTTTCACACTATTGTTTACATAATACCTTCCGGTTTAAATATTTTCTCTTTATTTCTTAGTTGTGTATGTCTTAGTCTATGACATAAGCGCAGTTTTTTACATACTCTTTCTTAATGAATATGCTAATGAGGTTGTGTTGGATAATTTATTTTCACAAAAGAATTAGATTATTTTGGATAAATCTTCAAAAATGGTTATAGTGGTCATAAGCTCTACTTAAAGAAACTCTGATAAATTGATATTATCCTTTTACTAATCTAAAATAGAAAATATATTTATAAAAAATAAGAATATGTAAGCCTAATTTATTGTTTAAGCAGTTAATTCTTCTTGAAATGCTGGTTAAATTATATCTGTATAAAATCCTTAAGTCACTGAGAGAACCTTGCCATTTTCATCGAATAATACAAACTCTGATGTTTCTTTCACTTTCGATAAACATCCTGTGACAACGTAATCATCGTAAAAATCAAAGTTATTTTCTAATTTTAATTATTATGGCTAAACAAATTCATTCTTAAATTTACTAAATACAATTTAATATTAATTAAATAGTGGTGACTATGCTGTTTCTAAGTAAGACTATAGAAATTATTCATGGATATCAGCAATAAATTGAGGAATGAATAAATTAATATGATTTATGCTTTCTACTTCTTTAACATCTAATCCGAAGTAATTGGCAATATAATTCTTTTTAGTATTCTTGATATATCCTCTGTTCTTCACCATGCTAACCATTATTAAACATAAGTTATCTTATAGGATGTCAATGTTACTAATCACATCATTTGGAAGCGAATTCTCCATTGCCAATACTTCAGATATTTATTATTCACATTAAAGGGAACTATAGAAATCATTTAGAATTATCAAGTGAAATATTGATGCAACCCTCAATTCGATGACATTTCTAGCCTTTTAGATTTAATTGAAATTCAGCAAATCTAATTACAACCTTTGTTCCAATAAATCTTAACAACTTAATATTTTACTGGAATAATTTACAATCAATTATTCTAAATCATAAATAGAATCTAAGCCATTTATCTATTCATTCCAAATTCTTATTTTCTGATCTATAAGTTCAATTATTTTTGGTAACATGTATTCTTCTATTGAATACGCCTATATGATATCCTTAATTTCAAGGGAGTTTTCTTCAAAATTATGATGATTTGAATGAAATTACACTCTTGTGTCAAGAATGATTTTTTTAAGCTCCTCAAAAAAGTAAGAAATTGTATTTTTAAAATAAAACGATGGCTTTGAATTTTGTAATTAGTAGACTTTCAATTCGACAAATGACAATAGAGGTTGTTTTTTGATTTTATTTAAAAAATCTGCATAGTATATCTCAAATTATTCATACTCAGACCTAGAGACCATTTTTAAAACTCCAAGATGTTCCTTTATTATGCAATACAGTACATTAGTAAATACAAATTTAGAAGCAACCTTATTCTTGCTTTATCTAATCTTTTAACAGTTTAGGCATTATTTTTCATGGTTTTGAATAAAAATACAATAAATAAATCGATTCTAAATTTTGAAATCTTTATTTGTTAATTCTGGCATCATATAATAAACGTATTGGACAAACTCCTATAGTTCAAAGACATTTGTTTGTTTGAAAAGCAGTTTAATTTATTTCCTGTCATTTAATATTGTGCTTATTGAAACCGAAAAAGTCATAAAAATCAACCACATTATTAATATTTGTTCTTCTGATATCAGATTGTTTGATGATGCTAAATTTATTGTTATAACTATGAGAAGGCTTTGGCACGAGGAAATCAATATTAGACAGAATTTGGATAAGTGGGGAGGGAAGGTTCCCACATAAAATGCGTTGATGAATTAGGATAAGTAATAGAGATGCATCATTAATAATTGTACCACATTATTGAACGCGCTTCTATTTTGAAAATACAAACAAGTAATAATGACGTTGAGACATTATTCAATAAATAAGAGCATACTAAATTTTTATATTAATCCATTATCTTGTTGCAATTTGGTGCTTCGAATAAAGTAGCTACTAAAAAAACAAAAGAAAGACACAATTAATAATCCTACTCCACTTATAGGCAAAAATGCATGAAATTAAAATTCTGAATACAATAGAGCTCTTTAACTAAAGGATAGAGATCCTATAAATATGAACAACTGAGGCATAAAAAACAGTTTAGGTACAATAACTAAATACCAATATGTGAAAGTTAGCATAAATGAAAGTTTATTTTTAAATTTGGCAATCAAAAATATTGTTAACAGCATGAAAATGTTAAATAAAGAGAATAGTAGTGTCAAAACATAGATTAATGTTGATGATTTAACCTCATTGACATATGGAAAAATTAAGAACATGTTTAATAAATTTTTGGTCATCCTAAAAGCTCCATCCTTATAAGTCCATAAATTCCAACCATCCAATGGAAAAGCTAAAGTTAGTGTTTGGCAATAATATATTAGCAATACTAATCTTTATATCTTTATGTTTAAAGTAAAGCTTGGCTAATACATTGAAACAAAGCAAAATCCCTATAGCATTTTTAATATTATATCCAACAATAAATAAAAACATTATTATTCAAACAATAGTGAAATTTAAATACATAAATATTGTTAGTCATGTTAAATCTGCTTCTAATTTAAATACTTTTTAATTAATTTCTTCCCAGATTAAACTCCTCTGTAAGTCATAAATCCATTAATATACCATGATTATCGTCAAAAAAAATCACTTTTGTACATCCACTTTGAATCCGAGATGAGAAACTCCATATGATTTATTCTAAATAAGTGATTTATTACTTATGATCTCAATAATTTTCAAAAAGGCATTATAATATTAATTACATTTTATTTTTATTAACATATCAAAAGAGGTTTGTTATTATCAAGTATCTTAATACAATTTGACAAGATCATTGAAATATTATTATTATTGGATTAAATAATTAAATTTCAATTTTAAATTACCAAACTAAATTCTGCATGATTTTTTATTTTATATAATAATACATTTTATTTAAATCAATTAATAGTGTGTATTTAGACATAAAGATATCTTATAAATATAATATCTAATTCACTTCATATGCATAATTCTTCTATTGCTCTGTATCCTTATTATATTATCCATAACTCATGAGGCACTAAATCAAAGAAGCATTCCCTGATTTCATGGCTAAAATATGTATAACTAATACTTTAAAACTACCCTTTGAGATTTCTCTTACAATAATTTGTAACTCACCCATAGTGCTTATATAGGTTAATAATGTACTTTAAGGATCATGCGTCGTTTATTTCTTATTTTTTAATAGGTTGATTTAGTCGGTTAACAAATTAAAAGTGAATTTAACTTTCGGAAACTTTTCAGCCTTCAAATATCTAAACTTAATGCAGTTTTTTTGATCCTCCCATTCTTATAATAACGATTCGAATCCTTTGCTGTATTAATTTATTTATTCCTTAGAAAACAAATTTAATTCAATGGCCATTTCAGCAAATCTTGGAAGCGTGATCATTTTATTTTTGGACAGCTCCTCTATATAGTCAGCATAACTTATGAATTACTCCAAAGCCACATTTTTATCATATATATTAGGATGTATTGCTTTGTATAAGTTTTTGAACTAAATAATATAAGACAAAGTAATACTTCTGAGAATTCAATCAAGTTATTACCATCTAAATCTGCTGCCTGAAAAATTAATTTCAAAATGTCTTGGCACTGTCTTTTTTTTTAAAAATACAGGTTCATCACTTAAATCATTATATTTTCAAATATGATATCTTAAAAATTCAATTACAATTACACTTATTAGTATTTTACTTAAGTTGTTGTAACAGTTAAGTAATGTATTGTGAACCTAGTAGCTATTGCAGAAACTCATTGCAATATTCAATGAGTTATTCGTGTGTTAAATTTATCTCAGGTTTATTCAATTGTATTTCTCTAAATAAATTAATTACTTACTTAGTATGGAAATACTTGATTGATTCAACAATTAATTTATAAACAGCCTCATCCATTTCATCATCCATGTAACATAATCGAGAGATCAAGCATAATTTTGGATATTAGCTTTTCTTGTGAAAGATAAATTGTAGTAACTAAATTAGTAAACATAATTCAGGATACTTATTTGATTTTTTTTTCAGCAACATTTTTAAACCCATACTTTTTGAGGAAGAAATCATAAATGCTGACATGTAATGGAATTTTGTATCCTTCTTAATTTTTGGCAGTATCAGAGATGATGGTGTTAAATATTTTGATAATCGAGGAAATTGGTATTATTGAATCCTTATGTTTTTTGAGTTTAACATTCATAACTTCATGTAATAATTAATTTGCAGCATCTGTATTTTGACTATAAACCCTTTTGACTCTTCTCTCCTTTTTTTAATCAGATAATAAAGATAATTTAAATGCCATTGGTTTTGTGAACCTTCTTTTCTAAATGTTGACTCCTCCATACTATGATACTAGGCTTCTTATTTTCTTAATCTCATCATCCTTTGTTTTTTCTGATAAGTCATCACTAGAAATTAATGATAGATTTTCACTATCATTAACATCGCTTGATTAATCAAGAGCATTTAAAGTGCTATTAGATTGTTATTGTGATTATTTTATAACTTTAGAATGCTTTCTTTTCAAATATTACTATTTAGGTTCATCATCTAAATCTTTAATAACTGATAAGCTCCTTATTTATATGGATTTTTTATTTTGAGAATTTTTTATAGGAGATATAGTTTTCTATACCTAATTCTAAGATTCTACCTCTTCAATGTTTTATTTACTTTAACTTCTTTTACTAAATTTTCTCCTAATGCTACTGTTTATATTTTTCTTATTTTAAGAATGCTAAGTATTTGGTTCTTACAGTTGATTGATTTCATTATTATCCACCTAATCCTTCAAATTACCAGATTCTTAAATTTAATTGTCCTATATGTCTGGATTAGATGGATAATCTTCCTCTTATATATTATTCTTAATAAGGCTAAGTTCCTCTTTAATTGCATTTTATTATTAATTATTAAATTGATCTTAATCAAAGTTTGATTCTTTATAATTTTCTTATTATTATTAATTATGAATAATTGAATCTTCTTCATTTTATTCATCACTTTCAATAATATCCTCCTATAAAGCAGCTTATTAATTTATGATTATAGAGTTTCTAAATGAAGGAGCCTTCATTTCAGATTAAGTGATAAGTGTTTATGGCATATCTTATTTAGGAGAACCACTTTCACTTTGCACTTGAAAAAAATACTATTTAATTTTACTTGAATTTAAACGATTTTACAGTTAAGTTTAGCTTTTCTTGAGTTTCTTTATTTTCTATTTTTTTTTTTTAAGTAGTTCTATGAATTCTTGAGTTGCTTCTTACAAAGTTTGTTCATAATACTTAGCATTGACCTTATGTTCTTGCAATTCTAACATTTATTCAATAAATTTGTTTTTTAATTCTACTTCTTGTTCCCTCTAATTATTATTACAGAGGTGTAATACTTGGATTAACTTTTCTTTATAATTCTACATTATCTAATTTTTGGAATTCTGACTAAAATGTGGTAATAATTATTACTTATCTGATTAATTATCAGTCTATGTTTGATTAAATAAATCTTCAATCTGATCTTTTAAGAACGAAAATGATTAATCAGTTTAAACATCCTCTATAATAATGTTAATTATAAATAAATACTATCTTCTGTAATAATAGGGATTATCGCCTTTGATTGTTATTTCAACATGTTTTAGTATTAAAATGTAGAATTCAATTAATCGATATCTGTTTTGGATAGTCCTGACTTAAAATATTCTTCATCCTCTCTTAGTTATTCAACTTTCTCAAATTGAATAGAGGTTTTCTTTTGTAATTTAGAATACATTGTGTTTTTCATTGATAACAGATGTGCTACGACTGATTAGCCTTCTTGAATTCCAATTTTAATTTTTGTGGTGGCTTAAGTTTAGAGGGAGGAGTTAGTTTCTATTTGTAATTTAGTTTGAAGTAACTCATTGGAAACCTTGTTATGAACATAAGTCATTTCATCCAATTCAGTGCTCAAAATTTTGATTTCATTTGTCAATTATAAGTTCTTTTTTGCTAGATATATATTTTTATTGCTCAAATCTGACTTTTCAACCTCTAATTATTCTATTTATTATTTTAATTGATTAATTTCTTATTGCAATTGTTATACTAAAGTTTAATGGGTCCTCTAGATTCTTTAGACAGTGTTTATTTATGATGTTTCCATTTCTTCAAAATTCACAGCTACATTATTTATTAGCATTTCAATAAAAGATACAAATGAATTCCAGATGATTAATAATAAAGTTCCTCTTTCTTTGCACTCAAATGATACTTGTCTGGCTAATTCATGTATGCAAGTTTAGTAGACTAATTATAATTAATTTGTTAAGTCTGTTATTAATAATAAATTTTCAGTGTTCAAAGTTTAAATCATTTTATCAAACCACATCAATAGATCAATAGCTTGCTATCGATTCGGAGGGCATTTAGAATCAAAGATAGTTTTGCATTCTTATTGTAAAATTGACTATAGATAGTATTTAAATTAATGTATCTTGATGTTTTGGAGTAAAGGAGAAAAATCAATTGTTTTATCATTCATTTTTAATTCTGTAGGATTCTCTATAAAGGTCCCTTTTACATTTTCTTTAATAATTGATGCATATATGTTGGTTTTGCTAGCTTAGTTATGCTACAATAAAACCGATAATTTTACAAATTCGTATAATTACGGATCCCTTGCAATATTGCTTAAGGGTACTGTTGTTGTCGAGGAAGAATGTTTGTGCGAGGGAATATTTCTGAAATTGAGATACGAAACATCAGAATAGGTTTTAACTCTATCTGATTGTGGCAATTGCAAGTGTGATTTCCTTTGAGTTGTTGTTCGAAATGTTGATATGTCTTGTGGAGAATCCTTGATATTTAAATTCAAGGTAAGTGATTTTTATTTCCCTTTCGTCTCAGGTCTCTTTGGAGATTGCAAATAAGGAAGTTTTTACGTATTCATAATTTAGTATTATTTTTATTAATTTACTGATATCTCTTTTAGACCAATTATTATATAAATAAGAATTAATCGCATTTGCATAAATTATACTACATTGGAGAGTATGGCTATTTTTTACTTCTGTGATGAAAATATATAAAAAATAATTAAATTTTGGGTAAAATATTTGGTCTGATAAAGAGTATTATCTATTTTATTTAATATAATTAGTTGCCTTTATCTACAAAAGGTATTCCATAAATTGAAAAATAAAGGATTAGTCATAAATTATAATCATTTTTATTACTAAATTGATGTTCTTAATAGTTGATAAATAATTTGAATATTTATTTAGATTAATACAATAAAAATAAATCAAATTTTTAACATTCATGTATATATAGAAATAGTAATGAAGCATTTAATAATTATATATAATATTTTGAATTAATTTAGTAGACAAGTAAAGCAATTAAGAATTGCACTTAATTTAGAGAGGAATGGCAAATTTGAATAAAAAAAAGGAGTTGAATATCTAAATTTATATTAAATATAAAGCAAAATTTAAATAAAAATATATGGGAAAAGGAAAAAAATAATCAAGGTCGAGGACCCCCAAAAAGAAGAATAGATCTAAATCTAAGGAGAAGCAAAGATCAAGATCAAAAGAGAAAAAATAATCGAAATCAAAAGAAAGAGATAGAAAGAAGGTAGAGACTGGCTTAGGGAGATCAACAGGTTGGGGAGTAGCTTCATAACCCAAAACAGGAAATACAGATGATTTTTTGAGAGATATGTACAATAATCCAAAAACTTCTGCAACACCACAAAGTAGAAGATATTAAAATATTTTAGCTGCTCAAGCTTTGATTGTCCCATAGTCCCATACGATGTAAACATAGATGCAATACACATTTGTAAGAGTAAATAGTTATGTAAGGTACCTGGTATGAATCCGACAATATTAAAAATGCTTAATGACCCAACAAAAGTAAGAAGAAAGATTAAGATTCCTCCTGATCTGTCATTCAATTATATTGGTCTGATTATTGGACCCAAGGGAGTGAGTCAAAAAAAATTGGAAGAAGAAACAGGAGCCAAAATATTGGTTAGAGGCAGAGGATCTTAAAAGCCGGAATAGCCTCCTCAACCTGATGATGATGAAGATTTGCATGTTTTAGTGGTTGCAGAAACTCCATAATAAGCAGCAAATGCATGTGATAGAATAGAAAGAATATTATTGGCTGATGCTGACGAATGTAAGAATGATATTAGATTAATAGTACAAAGATATAGATAGGAATAAATGAAATTAATTGCTTAATCGTAATAGACTCCAACGACAGCTCAACCGATAGCATAAACTGGAGGTGGGGATCCAAGTGATTTATCTATGACAACTCCCTATGGACCCCCTAGCAAGGATGCTTATGTTTATCCAGTGCCGAATGAGTTTGTAGGATTAGTGATTGGAGTAAAAGGAGAAACAATTTAATAATTGAAAGAGAAATCTGGATGCAAGAATGTATAAGTGGCTGCTGATTCTGCTCCTGGGTCTCAAACAAGAAATGTATTTATTGTTGGTGATCCCGATTGTGTGAAAAAATGCTAGGGTTTGTTATAAGAAATTATTGATACTCAGAGAAAAGTCAGGACTGCTCCTGGTGCTAAGAAAATTGAATTCCAAGTACATGATTAATTTGTAGCACTAATCATCGGCAAAAAAGGAGTGACTATCAAAGCAATCAGCGAAAGAAGTGGTGCCTTTGTTGCCATCACTTAAAGTCCTGATTATCAAGTCAGACCAGATCACAAGGCATTTGTTTTAAGTGGTACTGAGGAATAACTGAACATTGCCATCAG
The DNA here is from genome assembly GCF_000165425.1 of Paramecium tetraurelia. Classification (NCBI taxonomy): domain Eukaryota; phylum Ciliophora; class Oligohymenophorea; order Peniculida; family Parameciidae; genus Paramecium; species Paramecium tetraurelia. The sequence goes on along the minus strand of NW_001799011.1, from coordinate 579,854 downwards.
AGAAATCGAAACACTATTAGAAGGAGCTAAAAAGTAATTAATTTGTGATAATAAATAGAGCTTACTTTGCTAAAACTTGTGTAGATCCCAGCACCATCAATATACCAACGTAAACTAAAATATTTAACTTAGACCCTTGTTGATCAACCCTCCGAATGCTTTAGCTAATTATTAAATAACCAACAATGAAATGGCTCCCTAGTAAACTATGCCAGAGTTTAGAACTCCAGATGAATAAGGTAAATTTAACTCTTATACTAATTATCTTTTCCTTATTTATAGTGGCTTATTAAAGATAACTGTAAATGCAAACTATGCAAATGCAATACTACATGATGATACCAGCATAACAGGCAGTTGTAGAAGAAAGAGTTATTACAAAGGATAATCGATAAAGATGATTATGAGTGGACCCAAAAATATTATCATTTAAAATATATGTACGTGTATTTATTCATTCTTCTAACTATCATTTCTCCTTAAGACTATTACAAATTACTAGAATTGTCACCAGAAGCCAGTGACAATGATATCAAGAAGGCCTTTAGAAAGCTCTCTGTAACATATAATCCAGATAAAAATCCAGGAGACAAGCAAGCCACCAAAAGATTCTAAGACATCAACAAAGCCTATGAAATACTAACAGATCCTGAAAAAAAAATGATCTATGATTTGTAAGTCTCTCTAGCTACGGCGAAGAAGGTCTTACGAATCCACAATACTAATAGACCTAAGGGTCCTAATGGTTAAGCAGAAAATCAAGTCACCCTAGAAGAATTGTATAATGGTACTGATAGAGAATTTACTTTACAAAAGAAAATTTATGCAAATAGTGTAAAGAAACTGGATCAAAAGATGGAACATTGAAAATTTGCAAGCATTGTAATGGTAGAGGTTAAAGAATGCAAAATGTCAATATGGGTATAGGATTCGCTGTCTAAATGCAAACTACATGCGATAAATGTGGAGGCAGATGCAAAATTAGTTCAGGGAATTGAGCCAATTGCAGAGGAAATAGAGTCTAATAAACATCTAAGACTCTCTAAATTGAAGTCGAAAAAGACATGACTGATGGATAAACCATTGTTTTCAAAGAGAAAGCGAATAAAGTCCTGATTATTTCCCAGGAGATGTCATCTTTTATTTAAGATAAATGAAACATCCTCTATTTGAAAGAAAGGGCATCGATTTATACATGGATATGGAAATTTTCTTAAAAGAGTTAAGCATTTGGACAATCATTATGTTGAAGTTGAAAAAAGCAGAAAATCATCCAACCATTTGAAGTATTTCATTATTTTTCACCTCGATTAGGTCAAATAAATAGCTCAGGAGGGTATGCCTATTCATCAACTCCCAAGTGTTAAATGTGATTTGTACATAAAATTCATTGTAAAAATGCCTGTCAAATTGAATGAATAGGAACGGGAATTTATAAGGAAAATATATGCTTGAAAATATTATGTTATTTGTTATATAAACTTTTATTTATGTTATTTATTTGAAATTACTAAGAATGAAACATGCTGAATTTTTAATTAATGCTTTTTGTCAAATTATGATTTAATTTTTGAATTGCTTCAGTATTATAATATACAACTTAAATTTTGATTCGTTAGGGTCTTACTCCTAAGTTGAGGTATCGCTTAGTCCATCTATAATGAAGGGCTTAGAATGAAAGAATATGGAAAAACAAAATTTATTTGTAAAAGAATATTACAATGATGTCATATTTAATTAAGATTCTAAACTGAGGAATTTAACCTTCCAGTTATTAATATTTTAATAAAATGGGGTGCAGTATCAGTGTTGAAGTGAAAGAATAAGAAAATGCTCTTGATACATTAAGTCATGAAAGAGCTTGTGAATCCATCTAAATTCAAAAGTACAAGCTTAAAAAAAAATATGGGAGGACAAGAGAAGTTTCAATCATATTACAAGAGGAGAAATGCAAAAATTTATCTAATGAAATTACTCACCTTGTTCCGCAATTGGAAATCTAGGCCAATTCTATTCTAAGATCTAGAAAATAACCTCATGAAAGGGAAATCAATTGATTGTATTATCTATTCTTTAATATTATATAAACATTCAGTATTTTTGTTTAGTATTAATAAAGAAACCTTATGTATTCAGAGATAGCAGAAATTCAGATTCTAATACTCTCTAGTTAAGTTTATTCTTGGGCTAGAGTATTTTAATTTGCTTTCAAAAAGAGGGAACATTCGAATTCATTTATAAAAAATGATATAAACTTTTTAATAATTCATATATTTTTTATTCTAAGGTAATTAAGTTAAATACTAGTTTAAAGTTTCTTATGATTCTCAAAATTAAAGATAATAAGTCTTCTTGTCTGAATTTGTATTTTTCATTAGAGAAACATTATGGCCATTAAAAAAATATTAAATTTTGTTGTTCAAATTAATATCCCGGTAAGTTATCATTTTGATAAAAAATTAAGAAAATTTTATTGACATGATGTGATAAGAAATCAAATATTTGAACTTTATAAAAAGTGATCTTCTACCACATTCGCTTTAATTTAAAAATATAAATAATTCCTGAAATAAGAGTGCTAAAAATTCCTTCTTTTTGGTTGCTTTTTGAGGAAACTTAAATAAATCACTGGAATACTGGTGCTTGAGAAAAATGTTAATATTAATATTTCTGATATTATAAATTCCAAATATAATAATGAAACCGATATTAATATTTAAACTTTTAGTAATTGATCATTAATAAAAAGATTAGGATCCCTTTTTGTTTATTTTTGATTTATCAAGAGTATGTTCATGTTCACTTTTCACTCTTGCTTGTCTATTTTCAAAGTCTTGAATCCACATTTCTACTTAGTCCTTAACTAATCTTTATTTTTGAGTGTATTTTGTAGCCAGTTATTTTCTTTCGTTTTCCATTTGAAACAGTCTCTCTTTGGCTGAAGGGAACATAATAGCAATCAATGGAGATCTGGCTTTGATGGCTGCACACCTAGTTGATTTTATAAAGAAAGGTTTTAAATTTGATTTTTCAACCATCATTTCTCTATCTATGCTCTACGATATTAGATTTTAATACTTTTGGCATACCCTTTCTTGTTAAAATTCTTTGTATTAACTCATTCTTTGACAAATCATCATCCGGATTGAAGTCGTGCTTGACACCTTTATAATCTCTTGCCCCATAATGTCTTTGCTCTATTTTCTCGTTTATGTGTTTTCTCTTTAATAAATTGAATGGATTGGTTCTAAAAATCCTATTGATCTCTTCCTCTATATATTTATACTCACTTTTATCAAAGACTTCCTTTAATACCTAATTGATGTTGATTTTATTTTACTTGTGTAATAAAATAAATTAAGGTCTCAAAGAATTTTTAATCCTTGATGATGATATTATAACTTCCTTTTTTTAAAAGTATTCTAGAGTAGATTTCAGATATCTCCTTTAATTTTTAATTAATTTTGTCTGTTTCAGATGATAACAATTTGGGGGCTATTCCAGTTCGTTCTTTGCTTTATTAATCTAAAATGGATTATTTCTTTTCTAATTTGTGTAGTTCTACACAATAATCATAGATTGTAAGTAAAAAATCCATAAATAATCTTTCAGTAATGAATTTGCTAAAATCCTTAGGCAAAAGTAAATTCGGATTATCAGCTTTGGTTCTTTACATGAGTTCATACTTATCCTCAATAATTTTTCTGAATAAATCATCAATTTCATATTTCGAATGTAGCTACCCAAGCATATTTATAATTATATTAATAATAATATAATAATACGAAGATAAAAAAGGAGAATAACTCTCTTGTATTCTTAAATTCTGAAATTTGGACCGTAAAACCACTGAATATTTGATATATGAATAAAGAAAAAATAAATTTTAAAATAACTATGATAAAATTTATTTCTCTTATTCATAAATAAATTTATGCAATTGCCATCACAACAAGTTGGAGTATACACTTACTACTCTGATTAATTTGAACCCTAGTGTCCTCTATGTCAATCTGGAGAACATTCTTCATAAACAGAATCTAATTTTGTTTAGCAAACTCATGCAATGGCAGGATAATAAGTTCGAGGAAGAGGTAAGCAATATTAATAATTGTTAGTTGTGTATACTACTCCCGAGAGAATAGTCTCTCAAAAAGTAATAGAAGGTGTTGCTTTATCACCTATGTAATTAAGGCAACAATAAGCAATAACTCCTCCTAGAGTAATGCCAATAGCTCCTTAAGTCATCAATACCCCCCCAATAATTTAGTAGAAATCACCAATATTGGTTCAGCAGTCCCCAGTGATTTTCTAGCAAGCTCCTGTTCAACAGTAACAATCTCCTATCGCTATCAATTCTCAATCTAATGTCATACAGTAGGCAATTTACTAATAACAAATTCCACCTATTTAATAGTAATATCAATTTCAACCTTAAATTTAACAAGCTCAAATCAATTAAACAAACATTAGCGCATAATTAAATTAATAACTGTAATAATCTCAGCTAGTCTAACAAGAATTACTATTGAAATAAAAAGAATGGGCTGAAAAGTATTATAAACAAACTGAGGAAATGCAACAACACAATTTAGCCTATTCGTAATTACAAGCCTAATACTAAGAGTAAATGGAACAATATGAAGCGTTGAAATAAGCCTACTCTCTATAAACTCAATATTCAGCTTAAAATTTTATTCCATCATTCTTATAAACTGTTTAATATAAGGTAGTAAACAAAGATGGGAAATCCTAATACAGTTAGGAGGAAATTGAGCTATATTGGAGACATCAAGTTTTTCAATTAGAATAGAAAATGTATTAATTATGGGAGAAAATTAATGAAAAAAAACAAAGGAAGGATTTGCCTACGAAATCAGAAGACACTCAAAAAGTAATAATTTATTATTAAGTTTAGATTGAATAATTGCAATTGGAAGTTGGACATTTAGAACACATTTAAAGAATGAAAATGAATTCTGTAGTAATTCTGAGAAATAAACTGAATGATCTCATGTACTAACATGATCCAGCTACAGAAGCTACGAGAGAATATGATTTATAATTATAACAACTCAGATAAAAAGTGATGCAATTGAATTCGAGAATAACTGATATCCAGGACGAAACATAAATGGCAGAAGCTTAGAATGAAGCAATCAGGAGTGGAAAAGGATTTAAATTTGTTTCTGTCAAATAAACTACTAGCTAAGTTCGATAAGTTACAAACTCTGTAAGATCTAATTAGGTTTAAGATTATTAAGTTTCTTGATTATAATGATATTTAATATTAATTACAATTATTGCTTAATTTTAGGTCTTAATTTTATTAAACATAAATAGATAAATTTTATAAATATTCGATGAAGAATTAATTATAAACAACACCAGAAATTAATGAAAGATTAGAAGAATTGATTCGTAGTACACATCCACCAAAAATATAAAATGTTGTATCCACTGTAGATCTTGGAACAGAGTTAAATTTAGTAGTAATATCAAATGGAGCAAGAATGGCCGAGTATAGTAATCTATTATAATATTCAAGATCCTAAGCGATTCTCAGCAGTCATTATGAGATTAAACAACCCTAGTACTACTGCTCTAATCTTTTAATCTGGAAAAATGGTATGTACAGGAGCAAAATCAGAAGATTAATCTTTAGTTGCAGCTAGAAAATATGCAAAGATTATACAAAAATTAGGATTTCCAGCTGTGTTCAAAAATTTCACAATATAGAACATTGTAGCTAGTTTCGACTTTAGAAAGCCTATTAAATTAGATGAATTCACCAAAGATCAATAGTATCGACCTGTCGTATAATATGAACCAGAGATATTCCCTGGATTGATATTTAGGAAGATCACAGACCAGAAGAAAATAACTCTGTTAATATTTGTAAGTGGTAGATGTGTGATCACTGGAGGCAAAAAGACAGAAGACCTAAATAATGTATTTAAATTTATATTGCCGATTCTGGACTAATTCAAAAAAAGAGATCTAGAATATTGAAAAATTAATTTTAGTTATTTATTTTTATGTAATTTAATGCTAAAGATAAGTAGATTATGAAAGATATAGATATCATTGTTTGACTCTGACATGAGGTTGGGATTGAAGAGTTTCTACTTTCTAATTCAATTTTATAAGGCTCTCATAATGTTAACTCTGACACAAAGCTGTTGTTTATAAGGAGCTTTGTCTAGTATGGTGTTTCGATTAGCTTATCTTAATTTTATCCTCAAAGTCTTCTAGTTCATTTTGGATTTAATCTACAGAACTTTGTAATAGACTTAAATCTAGTTCCACCTATTATATGTATTCTCGTTATTCTCTTTCATATGTGCTTAATGTGTAGAACTGAATTAATTTATTATACTATTTCTTGAAGTGTTTCTTTAGATATTTGTATTTTACACCCATTACGTCATCAAAGCTACTTAAAATAGATAAGAAGTGTTAATAATGATTTAGAAAGGTATCATTATTATTTTAAGAACTCTTAATATTATGTTTCATTCGCTACAATAAATTACTAGAATTATAGTTGATTCTTACTAATGAGCTACATCATAAAATAAATTCAAACAGTCTTCTTCTATATTATTTATAAGTTAAAATAGTTCTATTTATTATCTTTTGTATTCTTCTAAATTATAAAATTAAGATAACTGTTAATAAAACTAGCTCTGTGCATTATTTCTAATCTAATTTAATGTAGAAAGCAAAGAATTCTATTGGAAATGATTGGAGCTAGAACACAATTTCTAAATTTCTAATATATATTATTCTTAAATGTCCTTTTTGCTATATTCTATTTACTTTTTAAACGCATTCATAAATCTAAAAATAAGTTAAACGTTTACATCAAATCGTAATTCTCCTCTTAAAAATTTGATTGTTTTAAATAATTTACTACTGATAAAACAGTCAGAATATCCACTTCTATATCTCTGTATGTTTTTTTATTGAGACTCATTAAGGTTTCCTCCTGCCATAATCTTATTGTATCCTTCGATGATCTCTCATTACTGTATACCTTCTCCTATAAGTAATTTTCATAGAGGTTGACGTATCTAACTTCCTCAAAATCAAAATAGATTGGAGATGTTATTGTAAATAGAAGATTGAAAACATCTATCGAATCCCCAAATCCATGATTCTTTAGTTATTTTATGATCTCAACTTCTTCCTGATTCCAATTTTCAATTATCACTACTATTTTGCTAGCTAATTAACTAACAACAAATAGAAGTGCATTATTTTCATCCTCTTGTCGACCCAAAATGCATTAAAATTAATAGACGTTTATAGATTTATGATCTATATAATGAATATGATCCCAAACATGAATGCCAATAGATAAGGTAGTATCGATTAGTGGAACTTTTATTTCAGTTCTTAATAGAGGATCGAAGAAATTATCTTAACACTCTTTATTTTTATAGATATAGAAAATGAATGAAGAAGCCCCTGTTCTCAGTAATGATTTCTATAAAGCTAACACATTAAAATTACATATTTTTCAACCTCTCCAAGGTTTAACTTGTTCTTTTTTTCTTAATTTACAAAGAGAAATTTAATTGGCCTGACCCGCTTTTCCTCTTCTTTTATGTGTTTTCTAATTATTGTGGTTAAAGATTTTGAGCTTCTTTAGAAATTCTCAGGAATTAATTACAAAGAGCCTAAGCTTTTTTAATTTATCATAAAAAATATAATTTCAGATTTCATTACAAGTACAGATATATATTGTATCTATCATCTGAGTAGTAAGCAAGTCGAATAATCGTATAATACTTTAGAAAAATAGTTTTAAACTATTTTATTGTCTATTCCTTGTGGCTTAAATAATGATGAAGAACCATAATTACGATTGCATATTTTGTGTTTTCTTTCTGTATAAGCGTTCATTGACTAGTTAATATCATGATTAAAATGAGTTTATTAATTAATTAATTAAACATATGTAAGCTTTTTAATTAATTTTATTATTTTTGATTTATTAGAAATATCAATTTATTAATAAAACAAAAATTAAAAAAACATGATCACGGCCAGTCTCGAACTGGCGGCCTCGTCCTTGTTAGGGACGCGTGATAACCCCTACACCACGCGATCAATGGATAATAACTAGAGCTGTTAGGGCTTATTAAAGGGATAATATTTTTCTATTTAATGAATTTTCTAATAATCTATTTCAAGTTCTTCAATTCCTTTTACGACGCAGAAAGGGTAGTGATGTAATCTTAGATTTATTACTATATGTAAAAGGGAACTTCCAATTATAGATGTCATTTTATATATTAAATTTTATCTCAATAATAGTAATATAATAGTTGGATCATCTTAGCCTTCAAACAGGGGGGAATGCAAGTATATTTATGGTGCTTTGAGTTTTAAGCAATTTGAGAAAGTTAAGAAAAAAGAGGCTAGTATTTTTAAATTAAATTTAGTCGAGCACCTGGTGTTTTTAGAATTAGGGGAGAGGGCTCATATTAAGATGGATTACGGTAGACAGAATCCACATATCTTAATATGGCCTTAGAATGGAGGACAATCTGAAGAGAAACCTTTTTAAATAAATGATTTGAGAAGGCTTTTAGACAACAATTCATAATAGGTAATGAAAAAAAAATCAACAGGTTGGTGTTTCTAATAGGGTTTTGAATGGGAAAATAATTCTTTAAGATGAAAATTATTAATACAGAATTTGAGATTTCCATTTAGCAGTGTAAATGTTGGTTGAATAAAAATAAAGGAGAAATTATAAGTTTATTAAGGTTATAACAGAAAGAAGGCTTTTCCTTAAAATTAAATTTGATAATTAATCATTTTGTCAAGGCAGATCAATTTAATAGATGGAATATAATTTTTTAATTTATATTAAATTATATCCCAATGGAATGATTTTGTAAGCAAATTTAAAATAATTGGAATATTTTTCAATAATTATGAAGTTGAGTTTCTTGTCAATAAAAGACGTCATCCAAGCATTTAGCAGTGAGATTTAAGGAGACATTGCCAGTAAGGTATTTGATTTGTTAAATTAGTACTGATTTTTGAAATCTATTTTCATCTATGGATAAAATGGAAGTCTGTTGTGTTCGTTTGGAAATGTTGATAAAAATTAAAATCTTCTATCACATCTAAGTCAAACAATTAGATTTTTAAATTTTACTTTAACATATTTCATGTTTTTATAAATATAAATAAAAATTTGGTCCAGAGTTGATGGAAAAAACAAAAGGTTGGTGATGTCATACTATTTCAGTGATATAATATAACCTAATATCATTTTATTTTTATTAATAAATCATCTCATAATTATTTGCAATGAATAGAGAGAGCAACAATAACTTTATTTCGTTATTTGATGAGCCCAACAAACCGTTATGGTAAAAATCTAAACCCGACTTTAAAATATATCAAATATCAAGCGTATTGACAATGAAAAAAACAAATTCTTAATCAATAAAAAAAGGAAAGTTTTTCATATCTAATGAATATTTGGTAGAGTTTGATAATACTTACAAAAGGCATATTGATCTCAACAACATTATTTTAGAATAAACTAACTAGCCATTTACATTTAGACTAAGCAGAAATAAAAAATAAATCGAATTTACTACTAATGAATAAGAATACTAAATATGGTTTTAGTTGATCAAGAAATACGCTATTTAAAGATCTTTTAATGAAGATTATAAACTATTGAAAGTTTAAGGATAAGGAAATTTTGCTAAAGTAAACTAATTGTTTTTGATTCTTAGGTCTACAAGGCAATCGGAAGGGACAGTTTCGCATATGCTGTGAAGTCATTCGAGAAGAAAAGCTTCAAAAACCTCACCCTGGAGAGAGTAATTTTGGTTTTTATAAAATTTTAGGATGCTCTAAAATTAGAGATCAGCATCATGAGGAAAATCCAATTCCCAGGGATCATCAGATTATACGAAGTTTATGAGACTGAACATCATATATGGTTGGTGACAGATTATTTAGAAGGTGGGGAATTATTTCAGTATCTTCGAAATTAACCCTAGGGGTTTAACGAAATTCAAGTGGCATTGTTAATGCATAACTTACTTAATTCTTTAGATTATCTACACTCCCAAGGCATTATTCATAGAGATATAAAAGTATGATGTTTAAAGATAAAATAAGCCAGAAAATTTAATTCTTCGTTCCCCACTCAATGCTTCTGATGTAAATATTGCAGATTTCGGTTTGGCTGACTATTACAATCCAGAGGGCAAATACTTATTCAAACGATGTGGAACACCAGGCTACGTAGCTCCTGAGATATTGCAAGAGAAAAACTATGATTACAAAGTCGACGTGTTCAGTGCAGGAATTTTAATGTTTATAATGTAAGTGAAGATTTATAAATATAAGGTTGAGTGGACAATCTCCATTTCAAACTAAATCAAAAAACGAACTTGTCATCAAAAATTACAATTGCGAGATAGATTACACCATCAATAATTTATAATAGAAGATTAGTCCTGAAGGTGCATTTTTTAAATTAACTTTAGCTTTGCAGCTTTTGATGATAATGTTATCCCCAAATCCATAATCTAGGTATACTGCTAAACAAGCTCTATGTCACCCTTGGTTTATGAAGTGTTTCACTCCTGTCTATCAGATGAGCCCTCCTTAATTATATATGCCAACCAGCATGATTCCATAATTTCAGCACTACCCTGACATCTTTGCAAGGAGCCCAATAATGAATTAACTGCTAAACCAATCTATTTCAAATCTTTCTTTATCCGGATCATCAAGTATTTTATATAATCCACCCTTAGATGTTACACCTTAAAGAACTCAATCAAATTCCTTACAAGTACAAAACCCATGCAAAATTGCAATTGAAGAAGATCACTAAGATTTCGAAGTTATTTAGGAAGAAATTTGTTAGATTCATGAAGTCAATAAATATTCAATCAATAATCAACGAAAATAAACGCCAGCTTAATAAAATAAATTCACTTAATGATAATAATCAATCTTTAATAATTTATTGGTGTTTTAAAATTAATTAATTCGAAGATTTATCAATATATTTTTCATTTTTTGATTCTCCAATTCATAGCTGCTTATTCTATTATACAAAAGATGCTGTTTGGCTCTTCGATTAAGAATATATTATTTCTTACTCCACCTCTTACAACTCCTCCTCTGTCACCTTGTAATCAGTAGTGAAAATATCCAAAAATTCCATGAATTCGCAATAATTGTATTTTCTACTGTACACTTCTGCTAGTTTCTTCGTATTAACTTTATTCTTGTACAATGCGATAAACGGAACACCCCTGCGTAATTAATCAAGTGAAATAAAGAGAGTGGGATAGTTGACATCCTTGATTTTCTATGGAGCATCTGAATCCATCAAAGCCTTAAAAAGTGACAAGTAATGATAAACATCTTGTCTTGATAAATTCTTTTCTAAGACTATTTTCTCCACATTAATTAATTGCAAGATCTCCCTAAACTTCTAGTTATCTTTGGCTCTGAGAGATTCAAAAGGGTCGTCAACTGATGTTATTTATTTAGACTTCTTTTTAAATATATGTGTATTTTAAGGAAATATATGATCATAAGCATCCTCCTTAATTTCTTCTATTGATTTTTCATCCTCATACAATAATTTCCTCTCAAAATGCTCTTCCTCCTCAGGTCTAATAAATTTTTTCTTATATATTTAAATTAAAGTACTGTCTTCAGTTTGATATGGATAGACTATCTCCTCATGGCTTTGATCTTCTTTAATCGCTATCTCATGTTCTCCTCTAAATTCTTTAATTTATTCGAATATTTTGATTTATTCGAATGAATGTATTGTTACAATACTTTTAAATAAGTGTCTTATTCCTTTTCGTTCATCTAGATGATTGATTATTCGAACATCTCCTCATCAGGTTCTCTAATATTATTTTCTATTTCAATATAATATTGAGAAGGAATTGAAGTTTAACTACCCACTTGAAGTTATCGAAAATAAAATGGCAACAAATTTTCCCTTTTACTGAAAAATCTGCGAACTTCCTCTTTATTCCTAAGATCTAATAATTTGATGGCCAATTTTGGATATTTATCAACTTAAAACTCACCAGATAGACTTAATTGTTATTTCATAATACTCCAAAAATCAAATTAACCCTATCTATTAATTCAATCATTACTTATAGTTGGATATACAAAAACTTTTCATAAGTTGGGATTTAATTTAATGCTGAAATCTCAATGCCATCTAAAGTAAAGGTTCTGGCCTTAGGAATGTAGCTTTTGTAATGAAGAATATCAAGAAAATAGGAGAACCATTCTTTGTAATTTTCACTAATTTCTTTTTCATTAATTATCTTCTCATAAACTGGTGTGAAATAGGGGAATACACTTAATTCCACTTCATTTGTTCTACATAATAGGTATGGGTAATAATTACATTTATTTGGCTTCAGTTTAGGAACTTCTCAAATGAATATTCGAATGCGGTAAATAGATTAAAATGAAAATAGATCTTAACCCTTTCTTTGTGTTTAATCCCACTTGAACTATTTTTTATTGTAATGTTTATTAGACTACATCGATCTTCCATTAAGTCTTAAAGCGTTCTAAATGATGGATTTCTTTTTTAATTTCGTAAGCTTTATTAATTCGATTTATTTTGTTGTTAACTTACCATAACTAACTTTCAATATCTGGGCTTAAACTCCTAAATTTGAATGAGTCTGACCTTGGAGAAGCACTATAATTGTCTCTAGCAAGAGTGGTTAGTTCGGTTATTATGGGTTTGTTGCAAGAATTCTTTGAAGCCTAAGTATACATTTTTTGGGTGGATTTATCCCTTTCAGTTTTTCTGGGTCTGGTTGTTTTAATATTCATTGTAATTGGAGGTTAATCATTCTCAAAGTTCAATTAAGCCAATTAATGTTTTCTCAATTTAATCATATCATCTTTGGTTTTTTAGAGAATGTTTGGGAAAACAATGGGCTTGAGGCCATTCGGGATAATATTTTTAATGGGGGAGGTTCTTGAGTTTATGATTTGGGTACTGATTTTGTTTGTTTGAATTACGGATTCAATTAAAGGCAGTCTAAATAGGAAAATATATAAATATGTTAATACTTTTCTTCTGTAAATTCCGTTTCAAATTTCTATTATTTAATCTTATCTTCAATTAAAACTATTGGAATATATTCTTTTTATTATTACATATTGATTAAATATTTAATATTATATAAATTTTACTTAGATTACAATCATTCTAAATCATCTAGGATTTCCACTTTCTCTCCAGAATAACACATATTGACACAGAAATGAATATCATCATTGTCTGGATTATCAAATGTCAAATTTATAGCTTGAGTTTCATTTGGTTTATTTTTACATGTAAATTTGAGTGTCTAAATTTGAGAAAGATTCTACCTTATTCTCCAACATGATTTCTACAATAATAATATCACCAGTTGTAAAATTGAAGGCTTTCTAGACCATATTCTCTTCTTTCTTAGAATGAGACCAAGTGTGTGCATTTGAAGAAATCATGTAAGAGCCGTGTCCCAAATTTTGATGATCAAATTTCATACTTAAAAGTTATAATACTTTTTTTACTTCTTCCCCAAAAGTACATTTTTATACGCAATTCCTATTCCAATGAAGTTGCTTAGATTTGAAATCTTAATGGCAATTTTACATGATTCTACTATTTGAGGTTCAATTAGAATGAACCTGTTTTCGCTATTCTGATTTGCAGTTTGATGAGCAATCTTTTACTCTGTAATATTTATGGTTGGAGATTTAAGAACAGTGCTGAATGTAAAATTGGTGGAATTTGATGCTTGTAATGGTACAGTGTATTTTTCAATAGGTTTAAATATTTTGTAAAGCGATTATTTGAATTACGTAAGCAATTAATTAAATTGACTGATTGATTCTTAAGACTAAAATATATAGTGTTAATTAGATTACAGCTTTTTAATATTAATCATATAATTTCTATGGTTTGAAGTCAATCTCAATTTTTCCAGCCTACAATTAACTAACGTTATCTATAATCTTTCTCACATCCTATTTGAGTTGATCAACATTTTTGTATTGACTATTGAGAATTTACTAAAATATCTATGGGAAATTCATTTATGTTTAATTTTATTCCAACAATCGTTGTCTAGTATTCTTGTGACTCAAATTAATTTAATCTTCCAGTATTTTTATTTATCTTATAGTAGTATTATATTATATACAAAACCATTTTCTGCACAGTCTCCTTGAGAGTTGATAACAATCTGGCACGCGTTTAATCAAGCTGAGTCAATAAGGAGTCAATAGAATTTTAATTCTGTTTTCCATTCACGTTAACAGAAATGTCTGCAAGGAATATCTTTAATGGAATCACTTTATGTTTCGCATGTTTTTATGATCTACAAACTGGACATATGAGACCCATTTCTTTGCAAGTCGAATCAATACAAACAAAATTCAATTGCTCTCCTTCATGCATATCTCCAAGTGGACAATTCAAATAGTTTAATGCTCTTGTCTTAATATCCTCTGACATTTATTAATGATATTTAAATATAAACAAAGAAAATGAACATCAGGTGGGGGGTAGTAATTAATAATAATACTCAAAAGTAATTAATTCATATTAATGAGCATTCTTCTCAGAAAAACCAATAAGTAGACGAGTTCTCTCAAGTCCTTGAGATCAACTCAATAGAAATAGAAGCTGCCCTAAGTTTCTAAGTACCGTTACACCAGCAAAAAGTTCCATCCGCTGAAAACAGAACCAGATTACATAAATGATTGTGTTAAATTCTTCACAATAAGGTAACTAAGCACCTCATCTTATTTAGAACACTCCAAGGGATAGACAACAACATCGATAATAATTAAGACTGCATATTCTATTCTACTAATTATAATGACAATGAAGATCAGTATTTGTTCGGCATTTGCGATGGACACGGTCCTGATGGCCATCTCGTTTCCAATTATGTCGCACATTAATACAAAAGAAAATTAAGAATTTCATTGTTTTTTGGAGATCATCAATCCTAAAACATTAAATTGATGAATCAATGCACTTTGGATATTGAAAAAGAAATGCAGTTTAATGATGAGTTCAATCTAATGTTGAGTGGAACAACTTTAATAGCAATATTCATTAATGGTGACAAAATCATATGTTAAAATATTGGCAATTCCAAAGCAGTTTTCTTTTCTAAATCTCTATAGTAATGGTAACATAAAGAGTTATCCTAAGATCATAAATTATCTCACAATTAAGAATGTTTCAGAATACTTAAAAGTGGAGGATAAATCAGATAGTTGAGAAATGAATTTACTAATAAAAAATAAGGACCCTATTACGTCTTTTTGTAGGATCAAAATATACCGTAGTTGTATACTACCAGATCTTTGGGAGATTCAATAGGGAAGAAAATAGGGATAACAGCAGAATCGGGGTTTCAGACATTCTAAATAAAATAGGAAGGATTTCTGATTATTGGGACTTGTGGTTTGTGGGATGTGATGAGTTATTAGGATATCATGGCTTAATTGGATCAGGTTAGACTGATAACTCAATAAAAACAAATTGAAGAGTTGGCAAATTCTATATTGAATTATTGTAAAAGGAAATGGGAAACCTATTATAACAATAATGAAGTGGTTAAAATTGAAGATATCTCCTTCATTTTAATTTATTTATCTTGATTATATTATTTATCTAATTATAATTATGAAACAAAATTTAGATGATGATGGTGATGATATTGATCCCTGTCAATTCATCAAAAACCTTGATACTGGTGATACATATAGTGTTAACAATTTTGGAGAATTGGACATTGAATATTCACAATATACTACTGTAAATGTGAAGAAAAACAGATGGCAGAATTTTTGGAATAAAATTGAAGAAATCAATGAAAAGCTATATGATGCTTGTGAAAAAGGAGAAGAAGATGTGGTTAACATGCTTCTAAAGGACCAAAAAGATCTAAAATAATAGGTTTAATTGTAACTCAAATCGACCACGAACAGCATGATTGGAGACGATTATTAGGAATTTATCGGACTTATCAATATAGATTGCAAAGGACTGGATGATTGGACTGCTCTTCATCATGCTATCAATAATAGAAGAACAAATATAGTCCAACTGTTATTGGAAGCAAAAGCGAATCCTAATTTATGCACTCAAATGAAAAGAGCACCTTTACATTTGGCCTGTCTGAGAGGATCCCTGGAAATCGTTGAATTACTAATTTAGTATAAGGTAAATGTGAATAGTTAAGACTCTGATAATAATACTCCATTGCATATCAGTGCTGAACTGAATCAAATCAAAATTGTAGAATTTCTAGTTGCAAATGGTGCTGATGGTAACCTATTTAAATGAAAGACTTTTAGCTTTGTTGAAGAATTCCCATTTAAAGACACCATTTGACGTCACAATGTCCAATGAAGTAAGAGCAATACTTCAAAGGTTTTAGCCTGAAATAGGAGGATATTCATAGAGATCATAATTTGGGGGTTTTGTTGTCAAGAACTCTCGATCTGATCACATTGAAAGATTGTTGGGAAAAGTAAATGATTTATAGAAAATTGAAATCTTAAAACAGAATCAATAATAATAATAATAAACTAATAATTTAGCAATTCAAATAGAACCAATTGCATCTGCTCCTTTTCAAGAAATTAGTGTGAATGTATCTTAAATTCATTTAATCTCAGGTATGTTCCCCTGAAGGTTACATCTTTCACAAATTGTTAGGTAAAGGAAGCTTTGGAGAAGTCTATTATGCGACCAGAAAATCAGATGGAGAAGGATTCGCAATCAAAACACTGTGTAAGGAAAGGGTATTTTCAAAGAACCTAACTCGTTATGCTCAAACTGAAAAGAATGTACTAAGTGTAATGAGACATCCATTTATTGTGAGATTGCATGCTGCTTTTTAAAATTCTTAAAAGTTGTTCATGGTATTGGATTTCTGTCCAGGAGGAGATCTAGGATAATTATTAACAAAACAAGTTAAATTGAGTGAAGAGATTGCCAGATTTTACATTTGCGAAATTATCTTAGCATTAGAATCACTTCATAAGAACTGCATTATTTTTAGAGATTTGAAACCTGATAATGTTGTTTTGGATTCTAAAGGTCATGCTAGATTAACAGACTTTGGATTATCTAAAGAAGGGATTTATGACAATATCACAAAGAGTTTTTGTGGATCAATTGCTTATTTGTCACCTGAAGTACTTATGAAAAAGGGACATTCAAGAACTGTTGATTGGTATCTGGTTGGGGTTCTGTTATACGAAATGATAGTCGGATTGCCACCTTATTACCATTAAAATAGGGAACAATTGTTTGAGAATATTAAGAAGGGAGTTCTCAAAATTCCAAAACACATGAGTCAGGATGCCAGAGAATTGATTAAAGGACTATTAATTAGAGATCCTGCATAAAGACTTGGATCAAAGAATGATGCTGAAGATTTAAAAAAACATGCTTTTTTTAAGGATGTTAATTGGGATAACATCATGAATAAGGTTGAGGATGGTCCGTTTATTGAAAAGAATAGATCTAAGTAATGGGAAAAGGAGGAAATTGATGTAAATTTAATGTATTATTTATTAATAGATGAAATTTGGAGATCAGCCCTAATCGAACCCTAGATTGGATGATTGGTCATTCATTTAATGAATTTTTAATGTGTTTTTTTTAAGAAAATTAATTTTTTAATTTATGTAAGTCGAGACATTCAAGGATTAACTCTACGCAAAATTACGATAAAAAAGCTCACCTTAAAATGATAAAGGATTAATACTCTTATAGTCCATTGAAAACAACCTTAACCTTGAATAAAGAACTAATCCTACAGCATATATTGCTTAATTGATTAATTTATTGAAATCTACAAAAGATGGTTAAGAAGCGATCATTTTACTGATTTATAAAGTAATCATCCCATATATCAAATATAGATATTGCCATCAGTTCCAATTGTCGTAGTAAGAAAGTTAATTCCTGCTTTATTGGAAGAAATAGGAAAAGTCTAATTAGATAATCTAAGTTTGGGTGTTTTTGGTTAAATTTTGATTCTATCCTCCAAAGATGTATTTTATACTCTCTAATTAAGGACTTAAACTCTCCAAAAATTCATCAATTATTCAATCTATTATTGTAGTAAACAATAAGTGATAAGAAAAAGCTGAGAAAATAGGCAATCAAAACATTATAAGTCTTTTATTAATAAAAAGCTTTGGATATTTAATAAGTTCCTGAAATAAATGAAAGGTTGAGAACTCATTTCAAATCAAATTTACAAGAAAATAATGAATGTGCATAACATTCACTCACACTATTAGCATCTCTTAATAATCTTATTCCTTATTCTATTCTAGTTGATGCCTTGTATATAATAATTGAAGAGATTTAAAATATGGATAGCAAATATTATCCATTTATTTTTCTGTCTTTAGAGGTATATTTAGATTATAAATAATTAGTAAGTACTTTAACAAAATGTTGGAGCAGATTAAGCTGAAAAACTGTTATAATAATTAAATCAAATACAACCAGAAGAAGTTAATGCATAACATGCTTATATTTAATGTATTAGATAGTGTTTACTTACATTGAGTTAGAGTTCTTTGTCATTGGCTGCATCTTATTTACCCTCTACTTTATCTAACATGGCAGAATTACTCTTACAAAATAATTAGAAATTAATGCAACACTGTAGATTAGAGATGATGACCTTAATTGAGAAAATTGGAAAAGCAACTCTCTCTATTAAACAAGATTTGGCCGAAGATATAATGAATTTGGAATTAGAAAGTGCAGGAACATTGCAATAGAAATACATAGCCACTCTAACTTATTTGTTTAGTAATAGATTTGATCATGCTAATATTCTTGATGTTTTTGCTAAATTCTTTGCTACAATTGATGATAAAACATTTGAACATTGCAAAGAAATAGTGAAAGAGTTTGTACATAATAAGAGTAGATGGCCACATGTATATTTTGAGAAGACATTTGGTCAATTATGCGTTGGAGTAAGCATGTCTAACTTATTACGCACATTTCCACTTCAAACAGATGGAGTCAATCCTTTGGATAAAGATTTCGATGAAAAATCTAATTGTTGGATTCTGTATATATTAAGTAAATATGCAAATCCAAAGTTGGAAGAATTCCTTGATTTTCTATTTCCATTAACAAATTTACTATCCTTAGCATCAAATGCAAATCCATCTCATGAATAAAAAATCATTCAAAATATTCTATTCCATGTATTAGAAATAGCATCAAATTCGAAAGCCACTAATGAATCTTAACATCACCAAAAATTGGGTTAGTTTATTGAATTAACATTGAACTATTTGAAAAAGGAGCATGTATTTTTTGAAAAACTCCTATTGATGATTGCCAAATTGTTTTCATAATTAGTCACTTTCCCATCATTATAAAATTTTGCCAAATAATACATTTCCACTTTGGCCAAATTAGTTGAATAAAATAATTGCACTCACACTTTAAATGGCATCAAAGTAATGAGTTTTGCAGCACCAAAATCCTATATCTAAGAAGCCTTCAAGAAAAACATAGAAAAGTTACTATCATCCAAAGATAAATTAGATGATAGAGCTTTAAATAATATGGATATTGTATTGTAAGTCGTAAGTGCCTAATAGATGACTTCAGATCTTTGGGATTATTGCATTAATTTTGCTAAGGAGATGATTAATATACCTATAATCTAGAAGAAGATTTATAAATTCTTAGGAGCAATAATGCCAAAAGTGCATCATACTTTCTTGTCTGAGGTTTACAACTTAGTATTAGAAGCAGAATGTGAGCCTAGTTCTCGATAAAAAAGATTTTAAGTAATTTTACTATTGGAATAATTTGTAACACCTAAATTAGATAGCTATTAAACATTTATCTAGTAGTTCTTACCTGAAATGGTAGTTGCAATTAGAGATAATAATATTAAGACTCGTATTTTGGCTGAAAAGTTGATAGAAAATATTGGGTAGAGATTATTGGGATTGGATCTATTAGACTAATTTATATCAATGGTATTTGCAGGATTGGCAGCATAATCAAATGTAATGAAAGCTGATGCTGTGGCTACAATTTCACTATTAGTTGATAAATTCTACTCAAATTTGAAAGGAGAATTCATAGATGAGATGTCTAAGTTAATTTTATTATTGTTAAAAGAATAAAATAATGAGATTTTTAAATCCATTATATTATATGTGAAGGTATTGATCAAACATAGACATACATTGAATTCATTAGCTTTTCACTTAATTGCTTAATGTGGATGAGGTATCAAGAGACAAGAACATTATAATTTTAAAAAGATTGTTAATGAAACTTAGTAAAGCATATCCTTCATCTGAAAGTTTAATTCCACAAGAGCACATTAAATTATATAAGAATGCTATAAAAATAGAGAGATAATAGAAAAAAAAGAAAAACAAAAGAGACTAGGAGAGAGAATTAAATAAATAGAAATGGTAGGAAAAGAAACAAAAAAAACAAAAGGATTCTGATCTTGAAAGTGATGAAGAATCTGAATAAGAATTAGATGCAAAGCCAAAATAATAGTAAGGTGGCATGGAAACTGAAGCAGAAGTTGAAAACAATCTGTTGTTAAAGTATGATTTTAAGAAAGAATAATTCCATTTTGAGGATGCAATAAAACAAAAAAAGAAAGTGTAAGAGAAGGAATAACAAAAGCAATCTACAGTTTAACCTTTGGTTGAGTATAAGGATGGTAAGGTCATTGTGAATGAATAGAAGGAGGTTTTGGGTTAGAAGCGTAGGAGAGAGGCTGTGAATAGTGATGATGAAGAGCATGCTCAAAAGAAAATAACAAGAAATGATCGAAAAACTAAGGATGTTGTTCATGTGGTAAAAGAAAGTGGATCCACGTTTAAATCTAAATAAAAGGCTGGTGGTGATGTAACTGTAAAAGGAAGACCAGAACCATTTGCTTTCATATAATTAAATCCGAAAGTAATCTAAATTCATATCTCTAATTTTAGGCTCTCAATAAAAGATTCAAGAATCAAGCTAGCAAGGCATTTGAAGAAGTATTTTCAAAGAAGTCAGGTGCCCTCAAAGGCGTTAAGGCACACAAATGAATGTGTTATATATATATATAATATCTAATCAATATAATTAATTAAAATGTTAGCATAAAGCTAACAATTATAGTAGTCTGATCAAAAACCAAAGCTGAGCTCATCGATAGGTATCACAACCTTTCCTCATAAATTCACCATACTATCCATATTATTAATTGTGATTGCATTTAAATTTTAGAGTACAGTTCCCTAAAACCTCCGAGACATCCTTAATCTGATTAAATAGATCAAAGTAGAATATAAAAATAATTGGGCCAAAAAAGATACAAGAATGAAGAATAAGAGGCAAAGCAAAATGGAAAGGTGTCTTTGCCTTCCTTGCCAGGAATAAAGAAACAAGAAATCTCTAATTATGAGCCTTGTACTTAAAAGAAATATTATTGTTTAGAGTAGAAGTTGGTAAACATAGCAAACTATGGAAATGGTCTTAGAATACTAAATAGATTGCCCAAGTTAGATGCAAAGAGTGAAGTTCCAAAATAAAAACATAGTTCCAATGGTCCTTAAGCAAGAAGTCCAAAGCAATTGGATGAAGAGACTCCAAAGCCTCACTATTCTTCAGTAACACCTGAAAGGAGGCAACAATTTAGTCCTGAAAGATAAGTCTTAAACAAAAGAAGATTGATGGCAAAAACATGGTAAGGTGGACTGTTTGCTTCAAAGACCAAAGCTGGGTGTCTACCAAATAAAACATTGAAAACCAATTAGGATGCTGCCATCCTATTTCCCAACAATTTAGAGCAGTAAATTGTTAAGACTATTTAGAAAGTTACAATTGTTCCTTAATTGCAGTATGTGATGGACATGGCACAAATGGACATTTAGTTTCAAACTTAATTAAATAAATATTACCCAAATATATAGAACAATAATTTCAATAGTTAGGAAGAGATATAGAAAGATGTTTAACTGTAGCTTTTGAGAAAACCAATAAAGAAATAAATGAAAGTGAGTTCGATACAACCTTATCTGGATCTACAGCTGTCTCAGTTCTAATAAGAAAAGAGTAATTGTGGACTGCCAATGTCGGTGACAGTAGAGCAATTTTATGTAGAAATTAAGATGGATGGAAAGCAATTTAATTGACAAGAGATCATAAACCATCTGATGAATAAGAGAAGTAAAGAATTATTGAAGCTGGAGGTAGAATTGATAGTTAAAGAGGTTAAAATAAAATGATATATCCTAGATTTTTATGGTAATCAACTAGGACCAGAAAGAGTTTGGTTATAATACATAGATGCTCCTGGATTAGCCATGACAAGAAGCATGGGTGACAAATTAGGAGCATAGGCTGGTGTTATTAGTGTTCCTGAAATACTTGAATATACAATCACTCCTTAAGATCAATTTATAATAGTCGCCTCTGATGGGGTTTGGGAATATCTTACTAATGAGGAAGTATTAGCTTAAAATAATAATTAAGGTGATGAATGTTGTGGTTCCATATATTGAAAAGGATAATATCGATTTAGCTGCTGATAAACTTATGGCTGAGGCTATCAATTCCTGGAAAAAACATAGCTTAGCTCGGGATGACATAACTTGCATTGTTGTTTAATTGAAAAATTAAGCGTGAATATTTATAATTTTAAGTTAAAGTCAGAAACCTTCATAATTTATTTCATAGTAGTCGTACCATTTCTTTTTAGAGTTACGGTTTTCCGAATTGATTTTACTTGAAATCTTTAAAAACTTCATGGTTCAAAGCTTGCTAACAAGAGAATCTAATATATTGATCCATTTCTATGAGATTATTCATTAAATCTATCAATGGATCCTTCTCAGGATTCTTAATTTGAGATAGAGTTTGACTTGGAAGCTTCTAATACATCATTTCGAAAATCAACACTCCCACACTATAACAATCAACCTTAGCTGTATAATTTTGATATTCTTTGATCTCTGGAGCCATATAACCTATTGTACCACAATATTAAGAACTGTTATTTGCCCTTATTGAAATCCCTAAATCAGCCAACTTAATCACATCTTGGCATAACAAGATATTCTCAGGTTTTATGTCCCGATGAATAATCCCCAAATTATGTAAATGATTAATTGCACTTAAAATCTAAAATAGGATATTGATCATTTGTCTTCTAGACAACTTTTAATTTCTTATTAAGCTATGCAATGTCTAGTCACTTAATTCAAGTATTAAAGCTATCTAAAAATAAATATATAAAATACTTATTTGATATCATCAATAACACCGAAGCACTTTAAAATGTTAGAGTGAACCAAATACATTTAGATCTTGATCTCATTGCTAACTAGATTAGCTAATCCTTTACTCTTTATTAAGGATTTCTAAATTATTTTTAGTGCTAAAGCCATCCCAGTCTTTTTATCTATTACAGAATAAACGTCACTCATCTTACCTCTTCCTAGATATTTTATTTTCTTAAATCTATTTAAAACTGATGATTGGTTTTTACTCATCTACATATGCATGGTTGCTTTATCAATGCTCGAACTCCTTAACTTTTCCTTTTACAATACTGTTTTAATTGCATCATCAAATACTTTACTTCCATGTACACTTAAATTCTTAAATTTTGGAGAAGCATCTGAAACCGTATTCAGTTTAGATGAGCTAAATTTTTAGCCTATCTCTTCCTTAACTTCTAAATTTGGTTTTAATAGATCTTTTGGAGATTTGGTTCCAATTATAATTTATTTTATCTTTTCTATTTTCATCCTATTCATTTCAAGCAAAGTGGGGTACTAAGGTTTGTCTTTTGTTTATATTTAATCATTAAAGGTAATTTCAACTTCATTATCAAAATTGTATGGCATCATTTCCTACACTATTTTGCTTGATTCGTTGCTTTAATCTTTTCGTAGATGCTCAAAAGTAAATTGATTTTTAGTTACTAAAGGACTTTATTATGCGAATGAATCTTATTCGGTATTGACAATCAATTGAGTCTAAGAAATTTGAGGCAATTTAGAGGATGATACATTCCTATCATAATCACGAATTAATATAAATTTATGTAGTTTTTGGATTGGATTATCTTTTTATTCTGAAGCTTAAATAGGAATATTATGATCCTTTATTAAAGTTTGTGATAACCAAATCTAATTATTGTTAATTTCAATTTTATCTCGAACAAGAAACGCAAATTGGAATTTGTCATTCAAATTGACTGACTAAATGACTAGAGCTTGATTATCTTCAATGGTTTTTTAATTCATTTTTATGGAGTTTGATTCCTTTGAACTAGTATCAACTTATATTTATGAAAATGAGATAGATCTACAGGGGAAACTTTGGATGAAACTTTCCTTTACGTCAAAAATAATATTGGTGTTAAAAGATAAACTTTATTGGATGTGTCTTTTAGATTCCTATTTTAAAGGTGCTCTAAAATGAGTTTCTTTTGAACTTATTGCCTTATCTTTTTTATTCTGAATTTCATTTTATAAAGTTAGTTAATTCATAGAAAAATTAAGTTTATTTACATTTTATTCATCAGAGTCATCTTATTTGATTTATATTAACTTCACCTAATTTGAAGGCACAGCAGGATTAAATTGCTATTATAGTTAAGCTTTAATCGGATTTATCTCAAGTATTGGGAAATTAGAAGGAGTTTAGCTCTAGTCATCCTTTTTAAATTTATTTAATTTTTAAATAATTTGCATAGTATGATTTATTCTGTTGCAATCTACTTTTTTTCTGTAGAAATTTAAAACAGCCAAGTCTCCAAACATTAGGCTTTTGGTTCTGAAATTTAGAGAATTTACATTGTCATTTTCATCATCTTTTAATATACTCTTTGTGGAAATTTACAAGTCTTCTTTTGTTTATACTTTTAATTTAATCTCTCTTGGTTAAGTAATTGTTTCATTAACTTTCTTCAATTATTACTTTTTGGAGAGGTTTTCTTATGGTGCAATTGACCCACTAATCGTAATAGTCGGTTTAGTAACCTGATTTTACACAGCAAATTAATTCAGGCAAATTTAACTATTAAATAACATAGTAGATTCTATAGATGTGTAATCTCTGGATAATTATTATAAAGTAATTTGCTTTTCACTGTTTAATTTGGTTGGAGTTGGTTAATAATTTGAAGATCGATTATTTTTTGATATTCTGATTTAAGGGATTGAAGGTTGCCGAATTATCTGTGTAATAACAGGTTTATCCTTCTTGATCTAATTGTTCGACTGTACATTAGTTTGACTTTTCAATGACTGATTTTGATATACAGTGTCTGACATTTAATAAATTAATATTAAATATGCAACAGTAAAGTATTAAATTATTTTGGTAAGCCTGTTTTTTCAAACATAATCCATTACAAGAAAATATTAATAAATAAGATAATCATAACCTATAATTCGATATGATTAATATCTTTGATATTTAATAAATGATATAATTGATTCACATAACTTTTTCATTTAAACTCATCAATTACTAATAAGATGTTTGTTTAATAGCAGAACATTTTAAACCTCACTTATCCTTAAAACATCTTTATTAATCATGAATACATCTTTTCCCAACCATTCATTTTAGTAAAACTATGTGAAATTGGAAAATTATCTTGGAATAGCCTTTTTTATCCTTTTTATGTTAAATGATGCCTAATATTTCTAATGAATTCGACGAATTCAATATAATTTTTGCTTTCTATTTTTATGATGTTCTATTTAATTATCATAACGGATTGTAAGTCACCATCATTTTACATTTAATTTTAGATTGAATTTTTTCTAGCATTTAAGTTATATGTATTACTCAATCATCTTTAAGATAATTATAACCAATATGTTAAACTATAGATATAACAAATCTCTAAAGGCTTTATGGCCACATCTCAATGATTATCAATTATGTTGTATTTTTAAAAGAAGAAACTTCTAATGAGGAAAATATAATATGTTAAATAATCTTGCTTCCAAAGTATTTATTAAATCTTCTAAATATTTTTGTTCTTGAAATTTTCTTATGTTAGATTGATTTTATAATGATTAGATGAACTATAATAACTCACCTATCATTTTATCTATCTGAGTAACTCTGCATTAGATATTTTCATCTTCATTAATTGGAATTAAATGTTTTATATTCCTATCATAATAATTCTTCATTGATTGGACAAAACATACATAATTATTTATATTAGTATAATTTATAAATATCCATTGATTATAATGAAATATTTATAAATGGAAGTTTTAATATTATATTGCCAAATTCAATTGATATTAATCTTATAATCTAAAAAGGATCAGTTCACTTCTTTATAATAGATATAACAATTTCTAAGGGTTTTATTAGGGTAGTATTGAAATTTGAATACTTTAGGCTTAATATGAGGAGCATGAAGTCAATTTGAAAGGAATCAGCAAGCTTAATCTATATAAGATCAATGTCCTTTGGGGATTAGATGAGTTCTAAGTTTGAGGTTTAAGTTAGTATGAGGATTTCGTGGAAGATATTAACAAAATCCTAATTTTTATTATTAAATAAAATGGCAAGATTAGATTGTAGCATATTGGCAAAGATTCGAATGATGCAGTTCAAGCTATAATATTATTTACATTTTATTAAATTTAATATTATCTGTTATCACAATATCATCTTAATCAAAAAATGAAGGGAAGCTCATAAAAGAATAAAATCTTAGAGCAAATTCAGAAATAAAGACGTTCTTAGTCAAGACAGAATGATTCTAAAATAAATTCCTTGCATTTCTAAGGTATTCAGATTCAAGAGTTTAACAAGGAGATTGATGAGTATTTAAAAACATTTCCAAACATATGTATAGCATTTATAATATGGTTAGAATAATTGGGATTTTAGAGATGCAAAATACAATCCTTAAATAATCTCTCTGAGTATAAAAATATTAATTCATTGAATTTGGAAGAAAATGCTTTAGAAGATGGATGCGTAAAATTGATAGTTTAGAAATTTCCATCTTTGACATTTTTGAATTTGAAGAAGAATTAAATCAAAGAATTCAATGTATTAACCCATCCATTATCCACTAGGAAATTGAGCAATTAAAATAACTTGACCAATTAACACACTTATTTCTAGATAAAAATCCAGTTTGTGATGTAGAAAACTTTACATCTAAAGTCTGGGATTTATTGCCAAAATTAAAGGCATTGGATGGAAAGGACAAGAAAGGTAAGGTTGTTAAAGAAAAGACTGAAATTTATGAAGACGATGAGGAGGAAGAAGATGAAGAAGAAGAAGAAGTATTATTAAATAAAACAATTGTAGGTAGATGACGAGGATGACGACAGTTTCTCTATATCTGATGACGAAGAAGATGAGGAATATAGTGAGGAAGAAGAGAGTGAATCAGAAAGCAACAAGAAGAAAAAGAAGGTTAAAAAATGATACAATAAAGCATTTAATCAAAAACATCAATATCAACTAATACAAACCAATTTCTTAGAAAGTATAATTAATTTATATTAAAAATACTATTATCAATGCAAATGAAACAGTATTTAATTGTAGGATTAAATAAATGGATAACAGTCAAATAATTATAATTAATAATCAAATCAACTCATGAGAACCATCATCTTCTATTAAAACATTTTCTTCTTTTTCAATCAACTCTTCCTCGAATTTCTAATCTTAGGAGTCGTTTTGTTCAAGGTTAATAGGTTGATACTATTGTTACTATTATTACTATTGCTTTGATTATTTCTACTACAATTGCTTAATTAGTTTCTAATGATAATATATATGTAAATACATCTGATTTAGACTGAGGTAGTTGAGTCATTTCAGATTTAGTAAAATATTCTTTGACTTTATCTTAGTTATTATAAACCCAATACAATCCAAATAGGATTCCTCCAATAACAAGCCAATCAAATATCCAACCTTTATTGTTAGGACAGCCAAATCTCATTGAAGGGTGTTCTAATCCACCCTCGCAAATATCTCCTGCTATTTTTCGATATCCACTTGAAACTGTATAATATCCATTGCATTCAGCAGGTGGATCAATATTGATGGTACCATCTATTGGTACACATTATTAATTGCTCATCACAAAACCTAAATCGCATTCATAATCTTCTTATGAACATTGGCATGGTATGACACTTATGATTTTTTCTAATGTATCTGGATTATAACAAGCTGCTTCTCTTCTTTTTCTCATATAAGTTACCTTTTTACCGAATAAGCACTCAGGATTAACTAAACCAGAAGGTGTCCATAATTCATAGTCACTACCTACTTCTCCTGGTTTATCTTAACCAATACAATTCCTCTAATGCAATTCATCTAAATCTATAGTAGCAAGCAATCCCTATTCAGTTTTGATACCATTAGATTCTAATTAGATAGAACCGTATGCTATAAACCTAGTTCCTTTATTCTAAGGCTCAGTAAGAATATTTTATATTTCTGCTTTTTAATCTAAAAAATTGAATGGAGCCCATTCTATTCCACCATTCCAAGAGTAGACTATCTGATTGGTTGTCTCTTAATCTTTAGACATAACAATCAATCCTCCATGATTACTCATTTCATAAATATATGAACCCTTTTTAATTTCAATCCAAGTTAAACCACCATCTCTACTCAAATACGTATTTACTTGATCCTGTCTGTAACTTAAATATTTCCCAATAGATCCTGTAGCCACAATTACTCCTATTGAATTGGTTTAAGTATAGATTGGTGCAAATTAATAAAAGGCTTAACTAAGATGAATATGTAACTAACACTTATTGCAATTAATTGGTTTTCCATCTGCATCAACTGTGGGTGGCTAATCATAAATTTATAATTATACCTTTAATGGAACCCATTAACCACCTTTATCAAAAGTAATCCTTGTTTATTTGTATTTCTTCAAGTCTTCATCTTTAAATCCATTTTATTAAGCATAGAATCCTTCTTCCATAGCTTCTAAGACTTGATGAGAATATATTTTAGCTTGATCTTCAGCATAAACATTAGCCAAATAAATTCCTTCTAATCCTTGAACTCTATAGAACTCTGCACTGTTTTCTAATCTGGCCACATTCTCCAGAGATCTAGAATACCCTTGTACCAGTAGAATCACTTATATAAATTACCCCCAAAGGAGAGGATGGCTTCAAATGATTAACAACCATGAAAACTTGATTTTCTGAGGTATCCAAAATGCTATAAGAGTGTTCTAATAATTTTGAATCAGCATCAATAATTGCATATTTATATTATCCTAATTCAGTGCCACTGACATACAAACTAACCTCTTAAGTGTATTAAGATGTGACTTTAGCTACAAATAGGAAGGATTCTGTCAACAAAAATCTTGAACCGGCTGGTACACTTAAAGTACGAGTTTAAAAGAAATCATCGCTGTAATATAAATTGGCATCCATATTCCAACTGCTAATTGATTAATGTCCCCTTCCTTGAGGATCAAATGAAGCTAGAATTCGTTCTTTTGGAGTATACTTGGCCATGTCTTTGTTTTTGACACCCCAACTAAATTGATTAACATATGTAGCTATGGAAAGCCAGGTAATACCTGTATCCTGACTTAACAGAAGCTCCTTGTATGAAACACAAGGTTTACCAGCAAGAAGTTCATCTGAACCACATTGTTTCCATGCAGAGGCTAGAATCCAATCTTTTTCTATTGGATGAAATTAGTATTCCCTCAATTGCTTACCTGCATTAACTGCTGTGATAGTTTTACCACAATCAAGTGATACCCAGGCAATTTAATCGGTTCCTGTAAAAAGAATGAGTTATTTATCAACCGGACTAGCAACCAAATTGTTTACTATTCCAACTCTATCACCAGCATCCTCAAGCTGAATTAGGGCTTTACGATGGAAAATCTCAGACATTTTGGTCCATTGACGGCCACGATCATCGCTTCTGTATACAGATCCCTTTGAAGTGAGTGCCAATACAGTATCGCTACACCAATGAATGTTTATTAAAGAAGCATCGATATATGATATTTAAACGTCAATATTGGATGCAAATATCTGCATGATCATCAAGAGTATTACTAACATCATAAACACGTTTTATTATTTTAATTAATCAATTGATTTAATAATTTCATACTCACAATTATGCTTAACATTATCCTGAACGTTTGCAATGACATGAAGTTCCTTTGCTTAAAACTACCTTCTTGATTTCATCCAGTGTAGTCTTATTATCTTTCAATTCTTAAGCACTTGGCATTACATTAAGTCTTAAAGCCTCAGATATAATCATTTAAGCCTTAAATTATAAATATATATAAACATTTGGAGTGTTCATGCTGGCTGAAGCTACGATTCTTCCTTTCTTAGCATAATAAGCAATGAATTTCTATTGATTTAAATCACCATCAATTATCACCTCATCGAACCCTTATCCTACTCCACTATAAGCCAATGTTCTATCCCATTATCTAGTCCAAAAGAATGGTACATCAGTTAATGGAGTTGGTCTACCTAAAATATTCAGAGCTGCAACAAATCTACGATAATATTCAATATTATTTACCCTTATCTAATGGCTTCATTCTAATGCTCAATTCTTACGTATTCTCCAGTAACCCAATATGGATAACTAGCAATATCTCCTGAAGCATAGACATTTTTGGCAGCCTTCAAGAACACATCAGTTTCAATACCTCCATTTGGAGATACCTTCAATTGATCTTTAGCCAATTTATTATTTGGTTGGATTCCTGTGCCTAAGATAACTAAATCAGCCAACAGAGATTTTCCATTCAATAAATCAACTCTAGAGACTGAATCTTCTCCAGCTATTCTTTTAACTCCAGCAGACAATTCAAATTCAATTCCGTTTGCTTAATGCAATTTTTATAATGATGCTCCCACTTCTGTTCCAAGAACTCTTTCAAATGGAACAGATGAATTATCCACAACAGTGATATTAACCTAATCTTTCAATTCTTTTTTGATAGCTGAGGCTGTTTCCATACCAATGAAGGAGGCACCAACTATAACAATATTTTTAGCTGTCTTAGCCTTTTCTCTAATTTATAATAAATCATTAATTTGTCTAAAAGTATGAACATTTTTCAAGTTTACTCCATCCAATTAAGGCTTACGAGCTTAACCACCAGTGGCTAACAATAATTTATCATAATGAATTTTCTCTTTTCCAATCACCACCTCCTGATTATTGATATCAATTGAATCGACACTTTTATTGGTCACTACATCGATGCCGTATTATTCATAAAATGATTATTGCCTTATTTGTAATCCTTATAGTTTAACCAAAAATGACACCTTGCTCATAGGTGTTCTATCGTAAGGTAATGCATCTTCAGCTGTAATGATAGTAACTCTTCCTCTAAATCCAGCCTAACGAAGGGTCTCAGCAGCACTTTAACCTGATACTCTGACATTATTAATTATAATTATACCCTCCTCCTACAATGACTATGTGTGTAGGGTCATCTCCCTTAGTTGCCATATTAAGTGTTCTGGGTGCATTTAATAATTCTTTCTCCACTCTTATTATTAATTAGCCATTTTCTTATCTAACAGGGAAGGTCTGTAATCCTCTAAACATTGGCCCTTCTTCGTGAGCACCATCTTTAACAGAAAAACTAGCATTATGGAAGGGGCATTTAACTTTATCACCTACCAAAAAACCAGCTGAAAGTGGAGCACCAACATGTGGACAAGAATTTGAAACACAGTAGATCTATCCGTCAACTTTGCAAACTAAGACAGCGTCCTCTTTTTTTGGACCCACCTATACTTCTCTCATTTCACCTTCATTTAGATCATCCTGAATAGATATTTCATAGGCATCATTCAGATTAAGTGTCTAATGTCGAATTATAAGCAATACTTAAAAACTGTAACGAATAAGGGGAAGGGACACTAAGGTGATAGCTAGTCGTTAAGTTAATCTTGGAGTCATTATAGGAGTTCTTCTTAGACTTACTGCCAATGCTGAAGATAATATCTTTCTCATTTAATTAATTAATTATAATAATGTTTAAGCATTATTTACTTAAATGACTCAATAGTATTTAGTATTTTATATAATATAAGAATAAATCTCAAGATTCTTATTATTCAATACTACTTTTTTTACCTCAATTGTCCAAGAACTATTTATTCTATTATTCGTTCATATTTATTTTGAATTTATTACTAGAGTATTAATTTAAAAATAGAACAGATCATCTTGAAAAATAAATATCGACTCCTATTAGTTTTAAATAATTTATTAGATTTTCAATCCATCAAATTTTTTAAAAAAATTATTATCATTTATAAACTATATACATTATTTTAAATTTAATAGAGAAGCATAATAAATAAATTGAAGAAAAAATTACAAAAAGGGAGATTGAATGAATTTATTATTCTCAAGTTCTCCTCCTTTTATATCTATCAAAATATTTCTAATTTTTCACTTTCTTTAATAAATCTACCTTAGTTGTTACTCTTTTTTTGCTCCAAGATCTCCTAACTTGATAAGGTATTACTAATTTGACTTAAGTGTTCTCTATCAATTCTAAAGAAAAATCAGATTATGAATTATTATCATCCTTCTTAAGCAAATTTAGACTATTGTGATTTAAGCTACTATTCACCCTTCTTGTGAAAAATTTATTATCTCTTTTTTTCATGTATATGCAACTTGACGTATTGATGTGGCCAATAGTCTTGGAAAATTATGATGAATTTCTTTCTGAACATATTGAATATGAACTGTCAAAATCCAGAATTTATTTCGGATGTTGGAAATCTGCCCTATTTAGTTTTTTGAAGGTTTTATTGTTCTTGCTATTCATCTAAATTTATTTAAGATCTTATGTATTTTTCATATTTTTGCATGAACTTCCCATTAAATTAAAATATATATATCATATTTTGACTTGATAATTATACATTAAGAATAATTTAATTATATTTGATTTTTTTTAAGTTTTATATCTTGACGTATAATTTTCTATATTTTTTTGTATTCAAAATAATATTAATATCAATCAATTAAAAAATGAGCTATTTTAAATTCCTACTACTCCTTAAAGTGTTTTTCTTATAATTTTTGAATTCTTTATTAGGCTTTTTACCTATCCATACTGTAGATTTTTTCCATTTTTGCTTTGTTCTCATGTTTGCAAACCTTTAACATTTGATCTCTCTTATTCTCATTTGCTTGTTCTTCCATAAAGACCCTCATAATTTCTTAATTCTATCTTTAAATTATTTAATTAAGTTCAAAAAGAACTTCTGGATTTGGAGGCTATAGACTTTAGGATTTTCTAAGGTCTATTTTCTTAGTCTTTTTATTCAATTTTTTTTCATCTACAATAGAAAAATTTAGTCTTACTTTAAGATTTCGTAGGAGATGATTGATTCTATTCATTTTTCTTTTATGTATTGGAATGTTAAGATTGCTCAAGATTTTACTGTGAAGATTGATTAATATCAGGTAGTTTATCTGAGAGTCTAGAAATTCTTATCGTTTTGTTAGGTTTCTCAGTATTTGCTTAGAGTAAATTGTGTTAACCGATTGATTGAGATTGTGTTCTTCTTTTGTTCAGAGGTTGCTTTTCTTGGGAGACATTGAGATTAGTTGATTACATCCCAAATTATTTCTATATCTCATTCGCAGGTATTTTGCCTTCCTTAATTTTTTCTAATTTGAGGAGGAGATCTCTTTTTTATTTATCTATTTCTTTTCTCATGTTTTGTCTTTATTGCAATAATTAATTTAAATCATCTTAGATTTTATCTGCTCTCTCCATTTTCTCGTTTAATTTCTCCTACAATTTCATTCTATCATACTCTTATTTCTTCATTATTCTCTCAACATTATCCTTTTTATCAATCCTTTTTAATGACTCATAATTTCTTTTATCAGTTAATGATATAGACCTTTCAAGTTAAATTTTGGATAGATTTTCATCCTTCTCTTAAAACTTTTTCAAAAATTCTTCAATTTTTTCTTTTTATCTTTATTCATTTTGCTTTAATACTTAATGTCTTTATTATTCTCTTTCATGATCTTCTTACCTTTGTTTCTCTTTCTCCTTCTCTAATTCTTTATCCAATTACTTTCTTCTTTCTTCAGCTTCATCAATTTTCTTTAAATATTGTTTTTTTCTTTCTAATTCTAATTGTTCATTCTATTCAATAACCTTTTTTATCATTTCTGCATGTTACTCTGCCTCTTACTTTTATTATTCTAATTTTTTCTTTTTTTCTTCTTCGAATTATATTCTCTTTTATTCACTAATTTACAACTTCTTTTCAACATCTTACTTTACCCTCAAAATTTCTACCTCATTCCTTTCTTTAGCTTATTTTATCCTATTTTCATTATCTATTCTCGCTTATTCTGCCTCCTGTTTTTTCTTCTCTTTCTGATCCTCCATCATTTTCTTTCTTTATTCTGCTTTTTCATTCATATCTTTTTTTCGTTTTTCTAAAGCTTCCATTTACAATCTTATGTTTTCTTCATTTAGCATTCTTAATTTCTCTTATTATGCCTTTTTTTCTTCCTCTTTCTTCTAGTTCTCTTCTTCTCTTATTCTTTGTTTCAATTCTTCTTATTTTAATCTTTCTTATTCCTTTTATTCTAATAATTTCATTCTTTCTTTTAATGCTTATTCTTCTAACTCTCTCTTTTATTATTTTTAAATTTCTTTTTATTTTTTTATTTCCTCTTATTATGCTTTTTTTCTTTCCAATTCTAATTCTCTTTATTTTTATTTTATTTTTTCTTCTTCTAACTTTTTCTCATTTTATTCTCTTATTTCTTACATTTTGACCTCATACTCCAACATTGATTCAATTTCCTTTTACTATTTTTTCTTAATTTTTTCAATTTATTATTTTTCTTTCTCAATCAATGAAGACACATCTTATTAAGAATATTTAGAAACCATCTTGCTTTTTGCTAATCCATCAGGATTCCATAGTCCTAGTCAAATTGTAATATAAAACAACCTTGCTTTTCGTCCTCTATAACAATATGTCTTTATTTTATAACATCCTAAAATTTTTATTCTCTTTTATCTTCAAAGTGTTTATAATAAGTTTCAATTCCTTTAGCGTCCAAATTCGATAATTTGTATTTCTTTTGAAAATCCTCAAAAGATGTCTTAACCAATTCTCTGGGTAGAATTCCTTCCCTTCTACATGCTTCTACAGATCGAGGAGTATTGACTTCAGGAGCATTCGGTTGATGAAATCCAAAATCTTAGAGAGAAATTTTCATTAAAATAATTTATTGACTTATAATCACAACTCTGTTTCATCATCCCTTTTGGTCAACACTTCATACCCATTTTCTGTTATTAAGATCATATGTTCCCATTATGCTAATTATTCTATCATATCAATTACCACTTGGGTTATCGTTAGAAATAATTGTAAAATTATCATTCCAAATTTAATAATCTTGTACCTCCTTTATCAAAAGAATGGGTTCTATAGTAAAAACATTCCCAGGAACCATCACGCCAGGATAATGATTCTCTAAAAATTATAATGTGAAGACTTTACAGGTATGAAATATTGTTGGAGGCATATGCATCAAATCTCCAATCCCATGGCCAGTGAAAACTTCGCTTACGTAATATCCTTCCTTATTAGCGATTTCTTATATCACTTTCCCAACCTGACTGAATTTTTGCCCAGGCCTACAAATTTTTATAGCCTCATATAGGGACTAATTTCAATAGAATATACACTTTTTAAGTAGTTTCTATCAACTTTGATATTTCTTAATTCATTTTTGGAACAGATGCCATTACACTAGTGTCACCATGAACACCATCGTAAAATATGGTGACATCTATATTAAGACTATCTCCTTCCTCCAAGGGTCTTAGATTCGGTATTCCGTGGCAGCAAACCTCATTGACTGAAGTGCAAACACTTTTTGGAAATCCCATAAATCCTATTGGTGATGGATAAGCATTTTGTGAAATTATGTAGTCATGGACTATTTTGTCTAAATCATCAGTAGTCATCCCTTTTTTAACTGATCTTTGTGCTACCTAAGCAGTTTTTGATGCAATACTAGCAGCCTTCCTTAATTCTGAATTCAGATATTACAATTACTTTCAATCATATGCTTATCATGTGTAACAGCAGGCCCTTCATATATACCGTATATAGGCTTTTTGTCAGCTACAATTATCTTATTTTATTATACTCATGTAACTTGGCCTTGTGATATTTGAAGGAACCTTTCTTGCAGGAGTAACTGCATACTATCCCTATCAAATGGGTTAATAGAGAATTACTTCGACTAAGGGATTATGAAAGTATTTTGGATTCTTTTGTCTACTCTAGTAACCATATTTTAATCGAAAGAAGAAGTTGTTTTAGTTTAATTTTTTAAGCAACATTAAAATTATTAATTTATGTTGAATATTTTATATGAAATTATACAAATCCAATTATTCTTATAATTATTTTTTTTTCTTAGTTTCATTTTAGAATGATAACAATATATATGACAAGAAATTAAGGACTCTTAATGCATTTTTTAAGATTATGGTTTTAATCCTTGTTCATGTTTAAAATAAAATTTGATTGAATAATTAGTAAAACTTATATTAATATAATCAATCATTCTTCCTATATGAAAATTATTGATAATCCATATTGAAAATCTCAAAAGTTCACGTAAAATTTATGATTTAATTCTACAAATGTTAATATTATTATAATTATAAAATGAGTGAAGAAGAAGCTGATGATACACCAATATTAGATATCAAGCCTGCTTTGACAAAAGAAGAGAATTATCCAGCCTGGATGAGAGAACTAATAACAAAAGAAAAAAAGTTTAATGAGATGTTAGAATGCGTAAAAACAGAAATTCAACAAGTTGATAAAGGATTAAGAGAATTAGATGAAAAAAAGAAAACCTTTAGATAAGTGCAACGTGATTATAGGCCATAGAAAATTCAAAAATAGCCAGAAATTTAAGGAGATTATCACTAATACTATTCTCAATTAAAATATGAGAGGAACAATAAACTTAGTTTTTCTCTGATCAATTCACCTGTTGCTTCATAAATTATACTCTTCTTATAAGACCCTATTAAAACGTGTTTAGTGTTATAAAGAGTATGTTAAAAGTGGAATTATGTATTTAATTCGAACTTGGTATGGGCGAATTTAATTAATCATTCATTTGGGGAGAATATTTTAAAGCAAATATCGTTAGAAAATTATAAAACCTTTGGGGTTTCCATCTATAAATTATTGATAACCTCTATCAAATTTATAAAGCAAAATTCTTAAACATTTAATCTAACCAAAGATCAAGTAAAATTATGTTAAAATGGTCTCCAATTAATCTAAAGATTGCTATGCATTCCAGAAAATTGCTATATCAAAACTAAGCTTCTTGCAGAGTTATAAAGTTTGGATCTGAAATCATCATTAGATTCTATTTTAGAAACTCATAATCATATAGTGAAATAGGAAGCAATTAATTTAAAGATTACACTTTAAGGTATAAGCAATTATGCATACAAAACTTTGGTTGGGATTAGTGATCTAATGAAACTTAAATATCGTTTGAATGACTAGGAAAATAATGTAATTCTACCTTCGAAATATTTTTATGAACTTACACCTTAAGATGCCAAAATATTAGTCAATTTAAGCAATCCTGAAGATGATTATAGGAAAGTAATTTTGAATTATGATAATTATAATAGTTAAAGAATTTGAAAGAGTTTAATAAATTTGTAGTTGCTAAAATGAATGGACAACCATTATATATGAATCTATAATATAAGAAGAACGAAATAATTGGTAATGGCGAAGATGAGTAAAGAAATTTAATAGTCTTTCAAGCGCAAATACGATTTGATGTGCAGAATATAAATAAACAATTAACAAATGGAGTTGAATATTATGGAGAAGGCGAATTAGTTATTGAAAGTAGGAAGGAAAGGAATCATTATGATATCTACATCATACAAGACTTGAAACAGAAATTCTATATAATAGGATCTTCAGGGTCAGATACAATTTTATTTGAGTTTTTATGATCAACATCTATCACACTTCATATTGAGTTTTAACTTATTATTAAATAAAATAATATTATATGAATGAATTACTACTCTGTTTAGATTTATTATACTAATACGATAATCATTTTGACTTCTTAATCTTTTTATTTTTTTAATCCTAATTTTCACCTGCGAACATTAAAATTCCAAATACAGCCATTCCAAAACCAATGATTCCAAATCCAATAGGTGATAATAAGAAGGAAATTAACCCTTCCCCTTCCTGAGATGAAATTAGTAGAAATAATATACTTCTGGTTCAACAGAATCAGGTACAATCATATTTTAAGCCTCAAGTTCTGCTCTCTCTAATTCTGCTTCCTTCTTTTTATTTTCCTCTAATAATTACTCCCAATTATCAATTAAATGATTTCTTTCTTCTTCTCCAGCATTATGTCCTTTGACAATCACAATACCATCAACTTTAGGTAAATCTGCAGCTCCTTTTCTAAATCCAATTTTCAATTTCCCATTAATAAATCTGAATATGTTTATTTACATACCCTTTATTGCATTCTTGGCCCTAATGAAAAACTTTGTCTTCTTTTATATCGATATAAATGAACACTTCTTTTGCAGAACCTTTTTGATGCTTATTGTCAATAATAGAGAGATTTTGTATGACTCTTTTTGTTCCAATATAAATATCGAATTGTCTTTCTCCCTCATTTTCAAAGTATAACTTTTATGGATTAAAGTACTTACTTCTACAAATTACAAAATGATTGTGTATTGTCCATTCTTATTTATTGGTAGGTTATAATCAAATGAATTACCATGTCTCTCAGTAAAATAAACTCTTGGAGTAAAAGTATATGCAATTCCAGCATAAACAACATCATTGTATGTGTAATCAGATACTCTTGAATCCCCACTAAAATATTAATCCTCAAATAGCAATTAGTTAATACATCTTGATAAAGAAATCCTTCTTTGGAATTGAAGGATTCTTATCCTCCACAATCAATTGCCATTAGAACTTATTTCAATGATAAGGAGTTCACAAAAGTAATAAGAGAAATAAAGAATAAAATAATCATAATAATTATGATATATATATTTATTAATTTTTTCTGGATTATGGTAAAATGAATGATCATTGTATGAGTTACTTAATAAAATCGTAAATGTAATTTAGATATCATTATTTCAAAGGTTTTAATTTGGTCGTCATACTCAATTTCTTAGTTCTCGTATACCTTGACATCTATTTTGACTTCTCCCATTCATAATTGCTATGGAACACAATTTTCAAGTGACTTTCAACATCCATATCGAAAACAATATCCCTATTTCCAAAAGGTCTATTGTAGATACCTGAAATCGATTATGTTGATGAAAGATGATGCAAATTACGTGCCAAAGACTCAAACTCAGTCCTAGCCAATTATTCTTGTCTAATTTTCAATTATTATGCCTCCTCTTATTCCACTCTCCTGAGTTCTTCCAAAAACGTTTCATTTTTTCTTTTTAAGAAAGCCAAATATTCTTTTCTTGTTGCCCAATTTAGATAATATTTTCTATAATGAAATCCACGAAAATATCTCTGTATTTATGTTGCCTAATAGCTGAAGTATTTCAGATTTCTATCATTATATCTATTATCACTGTTTCTCTTCATTAACATCTTTGCCAAGTAACCTCTAGCAAACTTTTAAATAATAATAGTATTCTAAAAACATCGATTGCAAACTTACATATCTAATTTTGAGATACTTAATTCTCTTTACATGCATCCTCTACCATTACGAAATTTTGGTTGCTGCCTAATTTTCCTTTGTCCTATTTTCATTACTTAGTTCTGCCTCTTTGTAATATAACTCAATAATAGACTGATAATGATTAGCTTCATCTTATTAATATTGCATTTAGCAAAAAATAAGTAATTATAAATTATTATTATGAAAACTCAAAATAACTTTGCTCATTTCTCAAGAGGGGGTAAATTATCAAATCCATACTTAAAATTTACTAAAGTAGATGCTGAAACTGCAAAAAAGGCATTCACTCCCTAAGAGCTCAAATAAATTATGGATATGTTTGTTTATTTTGATAAAAGTGGAAATAGT
This sequence comes from Paramecium tetraurelia, assembly GCF_000165425.1. NCBI lineage: Eukaryota > Ciliophora > Oligohymenophorea > Peniculida > Parameciidae > Paramecium > Paramecium tetraurelia. The sequence continues at coordinate 539,560 of NW_001799011.1, read as the reverse complement.
ACTATTAAACGCGACGACTTGGGTTTTGCTTTGAGAGCCATAGGATACTTAGTAACAACCATTGAAATCAGAGAATTAGGAATATATTTAGATCCAAAAAAAACTCAAATTTTAAATTTTGAATAGTTCATAACAGCTTGTTATAATGTTAGAAATCGCAAACCAAATAAATAAGAGATCATTAATGCCTTAAAAATATTTGAAAAAAACAAATCTGGATATATTGATGTCAAAGAAATAAAATCAATCATCACTAAAATTGGAGATGTTCTTAATTTAACGGAATTCGATATCGTTATTTCTGAAATAACCTAAGCATAAAATGGATTTATCAAAACTGAAGATTTAGTTAATTTGCTTATAATGTAATGATATTGTAAATCATTGTTCTTTTTTTAAAAATTTGAGATGGTCTTTTCTAATTATTCAAAATTATATAAAATGTCAGATTAGTATTTAAATTACAACTTGTTCATTCCTTAAATCAATCTAATCCTCAAGTTATTTTTGTCTTTTAAGAATTCTATCTTTATAAATATAATCTGGAACCTCTTTTTTAAAATAGATATATTAGATAAATTAAGATATGAATCTTAAAATGAACATATTCATCTTTCAATTTAGAATAATCAAATAAATATTGTATATTTTAACAATTTTTTTGAATCCAAAATATATTTTTGTTTAAATCTAATATACAAGCATTAATTTTCATAAAATCTAATTAAAAAACTTCTTATTATTAAACCTAAAAGGTTTTCTATAATTATTGTTACTTGGACCTAGAAGTGACTTTAATGTATCTTAAATTTAATCAGGCTAGAGTGACTCTCTATATGTCTTATATAAATCTTGCTCATTTTCTAGTTATTTTATAAAGGTCAATTAATCAGTTTCTTTTTATTATATTTCATCTATCTAAGATACTAAATTAGATATTTTATCATTAATAAGACTGATTTTTCTACTATAAAATCTAGGAGGAGAGTCATCAGTTCTAGTCTCTTATTTTTATATAATGTGACTTAATTAAACTCTACTTTGAATTGGTTTAATTTCTCCTAATTTTTTAGGTTGAAAAAATTTGTTTTCACTCAACATTTTATTAGTAATCATTTTTTATTGATTTTAGGATTACTGAAAGGCTTCTTCATTTTGTGCTAATAAATTAAGAATAAGAAATTACAATTTCTAAATATGCTATCTATTGATTTGATACTCTCTTTCTTTTTTTCTTTATTCATTTATTTATAAACTTAATGCATAATTAATTCCTTCTAAATTTATTCATCTTTCTTATTGAATATTTTTTTTGTGGCCTACTGAACTATATTTATCACCTATTTTGTCTTCATTTTCTTAAGAGTTCTTCTTGCTTATTGTTCTCTGCACTAGATTAAAATGGTTATATACTTCAGTTTCATTAATATCCTAATCCTACATCAAAATCAATCTAGAATTGGTTAAAGATTGAATATTTGAGTTCCCTTAGATGGATTAAGAGTTCTTACCAAAATAAAGTCGCTCATCTGATTTCAATTGCTTCTCCTTTTAAACCTAATTTCTGTGCACTATAGTCAATGCTTTATTAACATTATAGGTATCTTTAATTTCTTTGTCTGATACTTCTTCTTCTTGTTACCATAATTGATCATAGTTTTCTTTTAGGTTCTATTTTTTTAAGGCCTATCTCCTCATTTGCTCATGTTACTTTTCTATGATAGATAAATTAAGGATTACACTTTTTCATCATCAAATAATCTACATACTCTTTTTCTGGGTCTGTTTGATTTGATGTTATTTTTGGGATTGAGGCATTTTGAAGATGACCTATGTTAAGCACAAATTTATGATTTAATGGTTATAATGATTAATGGGGATTGTTAGTTTTACCTATAAGATCAGATACTTTAGAAAGTATCCTTCTTTTATTAAGTTCTTCCTCTGTCAATTACTAAAATGGTTTATTGATTAATGATTATAACTTTTAGAATTTTCGTAATTATCTTTCCTTATTTTTCTGTTGAACCGATTTACTTTATTGACTTTTATCAGACTAAATAATTTTTAATTGATTACATCATCATTTTCAGTCTCCTTTTAGTTATTCATTTATAATCTCAAAAATTAATTTTATATATTGATAAATAATAAATTTATCATTTCTTCCCTTCTGAGCCATCATCCTTCTTCTTTTGTTTTTTAACCTATTTTGCTTCATCCCTTAGATAGTTGAAATGGTTCTTTTCACTATTTTCGTCTACAGTATTCCCTTCTGACTCTGACTCATAAAATGATGGTTCTGCACTTGAATCGCTAGATTGTCCAAATTAACTAAGACTTCTATTGCTTAAATCAGCTTTAGAGTCCATAGATTTAGTTCTTTTAATGGCTTCTCTTTAAGTCAATTTTTTATATTTAATTCTAACATTTTTTTTGAGATATTCTTCATTTAAGGTATCATTTCTAATATTAGATCTATTAACTTCCCCAATTATTTGCAATATTTCCTAAATACTAAATAATTTAAATTACTTCAGGTCTAGCTTGCTCTATATCTTCAAATATTAACTTTTAAAGTTGTTCAAACAATTCAACATCTTTGCCTCTCGGATAAACATTATAATAGTTAGTTCTTTCATCTAAAAATTACATCGACGCTTTCTCAATTTTGCCTAGCATTTTGATACTCCAAGTATATAATTTTTATTTCATTATTTCTGCTTTCTTTGCTCTATCGTCTATAATATAAAATTATTTATATATTTCTGAATCTATTCCCTTCTTTGATGGTTTAGCATTCATTTCCATTATTTAGATATCATCCTTTAATTCTTAGAGTCTTTTTCTTAGATTATCTTTCATCCTCTTCAAATGTTCAATTTTCCTTTCATTTTCAGCAATGGTACCTAAAAGTTAACCATATGTAGCTTCTTTTGTTAAAAACTTTTGAACTATTTCTTAAGCTTCTGAAATTCCAGTTGCTGTCTTGATTTCTTAGAATGCTGTTTCTACTACTGTAAACTTCTCCATTTCCTTCTCCATTTTATTTTTCAACAATGAATGAACTACTTTATGTACTAACAAAAGTTTTCTCCACTTTTTCTATAAAATACATCAAATAATGAATTACTTCACTTGCATCCTTATCATTGCTGGCATGTTCAGCTATTTCCCTCTATTTTATCATCCTTTCATCTCGTTTCTCTTTTGCGATTAATTATGCCTTGATTTGCTTATTGTATTATGCTATTTGTCTTTGTCTGTTATTCTTCTCGATTTCAATATTCTATTTAATTAAATCTCAATAGTCAAATTACATTCATCATTTCATCACACAATTTTCTAGTCATTTGATTTAATTGAATTGATTCCCATTATTTTGCATCTGCCTGATAAGCTTCTGCTTGTTTCTTTTCAAAAACATCTCCCATTTCATTTAATTTCTTTCGAAAACATAATACATCGTGTTTCAGTCTATTTACAACATGTACATAAGATTTTTCACTCATTTGACTTTCCTCGAATCTTTGTTTAGCCTACACATATTCCGACTTTGAACATTCCAATTCCTTTGTTAATTCTGTCGTATTGTTTATTAACTCTGATTCTTCCAAATTTAACTTTAGGAGTTGATCCTTAAGAATAATAATCATTTCCTACCTTGAATTAAGAAATCTCCTTCTCTTTGTACAGAGATGATGTGTGATAAGTATCAAACTCTTTTCTGAGTTCTCCCAATTTTAAATGGACTTCTTTTTCCTCCATTTAAAACAGTTATAACTAAAATTCTAAAGGTTTCTTACACTTTCATTTTATTGTTGGGATGCTCCTTAATAATTATTAAAGGAACCAAGTATAAAAGACAAATCTTGTTTTCTAATATGAATCTCAAAATTACTTTATTGCTTTTTGAATTGATCTCATTGCGACAGCTTATGTGCTGATAAATTTATCTGTTTTCATTCTAGAAGAGGAGCTCATCAATTAGGTTTCCTAACTTAATAAAAACAGATATACTTCTGTTGGTTACATTAGTAATGATGTTCAAAATATAAATTAAAATAATATATATAAATAAATCAAACTAAAAGGAGAAACAGAAACTCTAAATTCATTATTTATATTCAATAAATTAATCATACTTCCTATAAATAATAAAATTAAATTTAATTAATGATGAAATTTTACACGTCAGTATGAAACACATGAATTTACAACGATGGCTGAACAAATGTCAATATATATTTAAATCATTCATATTAAATGTCACATCTAACTTTTGATTCTGGAGAGAGTATCGATGCAATTACAAAAATGCATCTATTATATTATTTAATTAAATGAGTGTATGAGGAGTCAGATGAAAATAAAGAATTATTCAAAAAAGCATTATAGAAATAATATATCAATATAATTAAATTATGTTTAGAAAAGTGCCTGTATATTGTTTCGGAAAGTACAAATTTAATGCCAACATCATAAATAAAGTTTCTACTTTACTCAAGATTAAACCTAGTTTAGCAAATGAAGACATCAATTTCTTTGGTGATGTTAGATTGTTGGACTCATAAAATAAATTGATTGGTGTCTTTGCATGTGAAGAGGCAAGGAAGAAAGCTGATAAATTGGGATAAGATTTAATCATGATCAATCAAGAAATTAAACCTGCTTTATGTAAAGTTTGCGATTACTCTGATGAACTTGCATCTAAATTCATGAATGACATTGTAAAGATTAAGGAATAATAAAAATTGAATGATCAACATTTTAAATTAAGTCACACTATCACAATGTAAGATTTGAAATTGAAGGTTAATTAAGCTAAAGATTTGATAAAAAAATAAAATACTCTCAGAGTCACCATCATATGTCCAATTGAAACAGCAATCTAGGCTAAGAGCATTTTATATACTGTAAAATTGATGATTATTTGTGTAGTTAAAAGATTTGTCTTAATCCTTTATGATTCCATTAGGAGATATAAAAACTAAGGATTACAAAGAAAAAGAATAATTTGATAAAAAGAAAGAAGAACAAGTATAAGTCTAATTGGATATTGAATTTGAATCAATCGAAAGGAACGAATTACAATCAGATTTGGCCTAGATAAAAATCGAGAGATTAATCAATCAATATTATTCTCGAAGTCTTTAGTAATTGTTGTTCTCATATTTAGAGAGAAGACAGAAGATGAGCAAGACCTGGCTGATCTGTTTAAAGTGCAACAGACTGAAAAAGATAAGAAAGTTGATACTTAGGAGAACAAAAAATCTAAGTTGGAAGAGATGATGGATGATGATGGATTCGATTTCCAACTTCAAGATGTTTCAACCAATACGTAATGTAAATTCTTTAAATAATATTGTTAGCATGCTATTTACGAGATGGTAATTTGTCAAAATATGTGAAGTTGTTTAAAATGATAGAGTGGTCATAAGGAAGAAAATGATGTTATATTAATTTTATTATTATTATGAATTACAATTCATTTTTTTAACATAATTTAATGATAAATTTAACTGAATATATTAATGCAATATTAAGACTCAAGAAGAGTGATTAATCCTATCTATTAAGATTAACCTAAATAAGTGAGACCAAGATCTGTTTCAAATACAACAAAGTTATTGGCTTGGGATCCTCAATAAATCATCTCCAAAACCGATATCTCAACAAATTTATAACCTACAAGCACTGATGCAAGGTAAACTCGACATAATCAAAGGAATATTTCCTCTATTTTAGGTGGCAAAAATTTCATTAAACTTATTAATTAACAACCTTACAATGATTTAAATGATATTATTAAACATTAACATGTAGTACAATCTACAAAAGAAAAATTAATTAACCCAAATAAACTATCTAACCCTGATGAATATCAGATATAAATATAGTAAGGCTCAAAGTCTTAAGAAAGGTAATCTGTAAAATAAGCGAATTCATCAAAGGGCGAAAAGGAAAACTAGTTCAAAATTTAATAAGAATTAATACGATTAAATAAAACAGAGCATGTTTAAAATAGAGTGCAAGGGTAGAAAGAGGAAAACAAATAGGTAGTAACTGAATTGAAAAGACGAATGATGAATTAAACTTAAAAGTCATAGATTAATAATAATAATAAACCAGCTCTCTCGATGCAAGACAATAATATAGCCATTATTACAATGCAATTAAAAGACATCAAGGACGATATATAATCTCGTGAGATGAAATAGCTATGTTAGAATATGGGTTATCATATGATAAAGTTTGATAAGGAATATGACAAAATAAATCATAGGTAAAATGGATAAGGCTCAATATAGATCAGAGGTATTAACACTGATTAGAAGCTGAATACTTTATAACGATCATTAAGTAGAAAGGGAATTAACATAGGGGAGTAAAATCTAAAACTCAAGGATTTTGTTTCAAATAAATATTTACTTAAAAGCCAAGAACATTCTTAGCCAGATAATCAACATTCTTAAAATTAAGAAGACAAACTCTTAAGTAATTTTAAGAAATTCCAAGGTAGATAAAAAGGATAATTTTGATGATTATTTGATATTCTATATTAATATATCTTTCATAAATTTTGACATTCCTTCAACTAATTTATTAACGTTTATACTTTTCCATAATTAATAAACGATATATTTTGTATATCAGACATTTCAATTGAGTGAAGCTCAATAATTTAAAGTGATTCTAAAGAATAATAAAATTATCAAATATGTAATTATTATACATAAAGAAGACGGGAAAGTTTAAAGATTTGATCTAATAATAGAAAGCACAGATTTAAGATAAATAAAAGTCTTTGCAACAAAGACTTGACTCAATAGGACAGTTAAAGACCACAAAAATTCAAGACTCGAAGCAAATTAACTAATCCTATACCATATTTAGATAAGGGAGTATCAAATAACTGAGTTTGCCTAAGTTGATGAAAAGAATCTATTCTGATAAGAGACTTAAAGATAACTGTCAGCAATAACAAAAAAGTGAAGATATCATACAACAGAGCATTAGCAAGGATATAAAGAGTCCAATTAAATTCATAAATATTAACAATACTTATGATTAAAAGTCAAGGTTAGCTGTAATAGCATCGACAGATCGATTTTAGACAGAGAGTAATGAAAGGAAGGAATTCATGAATTATACATTTGGAGCGTAGTTTAGAATAAGAGGAACGAATACATCCAATATCAATAATAATAAATCTTCTATAAGTTAAAAGAGATCTGCATCTTAAACTAGTAGGATTATGACCACTACTCAACTAAGAGTTGTTAACAAAATTTTTTCATGAAATTCATTTTCTTTTAATTTTTATTAATAAATATGAATTAGCAAAGTTTTGTATAAGTTACTTAGGAATACGATCAAGTGAAAAAAAGAGTCAACTCATTGAAATTTTAATTAAGAGACATTGATTAAAAGAATTATCTATTATCGACGAAAATAAAAGATCTTAGATAGATATCTCCCAAAATATAAAAATCCCCAATTTCACAATTATAAGAATAGCTGAGACTAGACAGAAAACAGATTATTGAACAATTCAAACCGATTGTAGAAAAAGAGGGAATTTATCTTAGAAATGAAAGACTGAAAACAGAGACCTAATTACAATAATCAAAAATCTGGGAAATTTAACAGAAAAAAATGAAGGTAAAAATGATAGATGAATTCGATTCCGAAGTAACCAAAAGAAGAGCAGCATATTAAGAAAAAAAAATAAAAGAAGTTAGGTAACAATAATTATAAGAAATGTTAATGAATCGAGTTATTGTAAATAAAAAGCTTCTGGAAATAAACAAGTTAAAAAAATAAGAAAAAGACTTGATAGAAGAAATACAAAGGTAAAAGTAAATCTAATGCTTTAGCGCTAAAACCAAAGAATAACAATTATGTAATAAATTCTGTAATGCCTTGGTTTCAAATGATAATACTGTCATTCTACCATCAATCTAAAAATCAAATAGTAGAACCAGTTAAAATTCGAATTAGAAGAAACCAAATAAGGGTTGTTCTCCTTTCCGAATGTCTGGCAAAGTATTTGATAGACTATAAAGAAGTGAAACCAGAAATGACAATTCAATTATAGAATATGAAGAAAATAGAAAATTCTAATTAGATTCAAGAAAGAAGTCACAATCAATTGATTAACTAAATATTGCTTGTTAAACTACTTTTCTAATTAAAGATCAAAATTTAGAAAGTGCTTAATATTCAAATAATTAAGATTCCTATTTAGGTAGCTAAAAAGATAAAACTATTGAAAAGTCTCAAGAAAATTAGACATCTGAAGAAAGGAAGGAGGAAAAGGAGAAAAACAAATTAAAAAGTAATAAAAAGTAATGACTATATGAACTATTGCTATTTAACTTTTCGTTATCAATATTAATTTTCATTTTATTTCCTTTTGTTAAATTAAAGTAACTTGGATTATTATAAATCTATATTTATTCCCTTAAAATGAGAAGGTTTTTTGTTAAATTTCTGTTCAAAGAGTACAGCTTATAAATTATTTAAAATAAAATTATTTACCATATTTTCCATTTAATAATGAATTTGAAAAAACAAATTTAATTAATTAAAAAAGGATTCAATGGGCAAATAATATGCTAGAGAGCCAGCAGTTGCTAAAAATTCAGCAAAGGCAAGAGCAAGTGATTTGAGAACTCACTTTAAGAATACCTATGAAGTAGCTAGAGCCCTCAAAGGATAAACTCTTGCTTAAGCACTTAAATATTTATAAGATGTCTTATAGCATAATAGATGTGTTCCATTCACCAGATTTAATGGAGGTGTAGGCAGAACAGGTTAAGCCAAAGAATTCGGTAGATCATAAGGTATAGATTCATAATAAATTAATTACAGGTAGATGGCCTGAAAAGAGTGTAAGAATTGTTCTCTCACTCTTGTAAAATTTGGCTGCTAATGCCCAAGTTAAGAATTTGAACAATGATAAACTGATTATCAATCATGTCTAAGTCAATAGAGCTTAAAAGGGTAGACGTAGAACATATAGAGCACACGGAAGAATCAATCGTAAGATTTATGATTTATTTTAATAGCATTCTTATCATCAAATGCACATGTTGAAATATGGGCTGCTTAGAAAGATGAAAATGTTAAGAAAGAAGCAAATAATAAAGTCGTTGCTCGTTAATCAAGAAAATAGGCTGCTAGATCCAAATTAGCTATTGGTGCATGAGGCTATATTAATAGTAGTATAATATCCTAATATTCAATGTTTAAAGCTTTTTCTAATTACATATATTTTGTTTTAAAGTCGAAATACTTCTTTAATGTTGTAAGTAGAATCAATTTTTGAATAAACTAAAATATTCATTAAAAGAAAATGGTATTGACATATTGACAGGAATTTCAGGTTCTTTATTTTATTTTTTCATGAATTTTTCTTATTCAATTAAGCTAATCGTTATTTATTGTGGAAGAACATTAGATTTCTTTAATCTTGAACTAGTTTGTTCTGTTCTAATTATTTATGAGGGTGATTATTTTTAAATTGGATTTTCTTATTTTCTCTTAAATGTTAGGATTGATTATTATTACTATATTTTTTGATTAATTAGCATTTATAATTATGGAGATTGAGTTTATAATTTTTTAAATTATAAATCTATTTGATGCTCTTAATCATGAAAGGACTTTAATTATAAATTCAAATCTTTGATTTCAGTGTCTAATTTTTTTAATTTTAAATCTTGCTGCAATAATTGATTTTATTCTCTACTCATTTCTTCATAAATTTAAGCTATTTAATCTATATTTCTTTTAATTTCTTCGTTAGAGTATTTTTAATTTGAATTTTGTTACTTCTAGTTTTATTGTTATGATTAATCATTAAATGCAATGGTAAATAAATTTGAACCAAAATCTATAATTAATAAATTGAATTACTTAATGATTATTCTCTTGAGTTTTAAATGCTAGTATTGGGAGTGCTCTTTTTTGATGTTTCATCAATCTTAAAGCATAGGAATCCAATCAATTACTTCTAATTTTTCTTATCATAAATTGGAACTTTTTCTAATGAAAATGCTTAGTATGTATTTAAGTCTAGATGCGAGATTCCTAAGTTTTAGATTTCAATTTTGATCTTATGATTAAAAACTTCAATAGCTTATGTCTTATAATTTGTTATCTTGTACTTGATTGACCATTGCACATCTTTGATCTTAAGGTTTAGCAATAAAGGTATGTTTCTCACACACTATTACTTTTAACGGTTCACAAACTAATGGGTAAAGAAACTCCAATCTTAAACAAGTAAATTAAATAACTCTCACTTTTTCGCTAAACGGCGATAAGCTCTTTCTATGATGCATAATATTAATTATTAAAAATGAGATGTTAAAAAGAAAAATTACTCATATACGTTGAATAATAAAATAATTTTATAGAGTTATTACTCATATAACTCAGCTCTTTTATTCAAAATCTAGAGCAGGGAAATCATTAGCATTCAAAGCATTTGGTTTTATGTTTTATTTTGGTGTCTTCTATAACACTGCTTTAGGTATTAATTAATATTATTATAATGGTTATTACTATTATTATTAATGATGTACATCATTTTTTTACACATATTGCTAAGATAAATAAAATTACATACATTATTTCCTCTATCTCTTTAACCTCCTCTTCTATCTTTATCTTTTCCACCTCTATCATTTCTGTCATTTCCTCTTTCATTCCTATCTCCCTTCTCCCTATTGTGATATTTCTCTTCATGTCTGTCATCATCTTTATCATTTCTATAATATCCATAATTTCCTCCTCCTCTTTGTCTATTGCCTCTTGCTCTAGATTTTTGATAAGACCTATCGAATTCTTTATCTTATTCATCATATTAATCATTTCTCTTGTATCCCTATTAATCATTGTCTTATTGTTCGATCTTCTTGGTCATCATAGAACATTTTTTAGCATTAATTTATTTATGAAATTCATCCAAATAATCAACATTTTACATAATGACTGAATCAATTTGAAGTTCTGCCTTTTTTTACATCAAAAAATCAAAAATGTCTATTGCATAATTTTCAGTTTAAGATGTTACTATTAATTTTACATATGTTTTATCAGCTTAATAAATGTCTTCTTCATAAATTAATTCCTCTTTCGTGAAGCCAGATTTTTACAGTGTTTCTTTAATGAGAGCTACATTCAAAACTGGTATTTTTATTTATATCCTCTTTCTCTCTGTTGGAAAGTATGGACGAATGATTAACATTTGATGATCAAAATTCCATAATTATTTGTTATATTTATTTAAAATCTAAAATTTAATATCTCTTTTATACATCTGTTAAAATTAAATGATATTTCTTGCGAGTATTCAATTCATTTTATACATATTGGCTTTTAATTGAATTCTCTCTTTACACAACAACATATTATAGCAAATACCAATCGGGTTTTAAAATATCAGTCTCGAATTTTCTAACGAGGTATTCATTGTTAAGTAAATTATCATATTTAAACAATTCAATCATCTATATAAATTATACATGAATTAATTTACAGCTTTCTCTAGTCTCTAATATTGGTCTTCTGGCTAGCATGATATTATCATATTTAATACCTTATCGGATAAAATTTCAGGAGCAATCATCAGTTCACAACTATTGATGCAAATTATTTATCTAATTAATTTTCATCACAAAATAAGAAACTCAAAACTAATTAACCTATATAAAATTAGAAGAAAAATATTATACTATTTTGAATCAATTCCTGACAATATTAAGTACCCTTCTCAAAATTTGATCAAAAGCCTAACAACTAGAAAAATTAACTTCTTTTTTCTTTGTTTAGTAAAATTTGTTAAATCATATATATTTATCATAATTGTAATTTTAGAAAAATTGTAAATCTACTCTATAAAATATTATAATTCTTTTAAAATTATTGAAAAAACCTGTTCACTAATTCATTTTTAACGAATGATAAATAATTTTTATTATTCTTTCAAAACATTTTACATATTTTGTTGGAATTACTCAAAAGTAGATTACTTAATATTCTAATAAATAAAAGAATCTTTTGGGTATGAATCGATTAACTAAGGCATAATCTGAATATAAGAGCAATTCCATTGTAATATTAAGTTAATTATAAGTAAGAATAATTAATTACTAATTTTACTGATTTACAATACTTTTTGCTATGAATTAATGTGACCTACAAGAATTATCACATCATTATTCAATATCGGAATTCAATGAAATAAACACTAATTTCAGTTGTAAAATACAAGATTCCTAATTTTTGGCTAAATCTAAGGTAAACTCAAAGTACTAAATTAAATATAACTTTGTGAGTTAAAAATTTTATCCTGATTCCAAATATTAAGCATAGGTCCTGAATTTTACAAAAGTTAGTTTAGAATTGATTTGTAAATATTTATCCTCAACATTTTACTTTATCAATTTTGTATTATATCAACTAAAGAATTATTGTTATTTTTATAAATTATATGTATTAAACACAAACCTCATCTTAAAAACAAATTGAAGAAATGATTGCTTATAGTTAATCGAATTTATCAATAATGCTAAACATGGAACAATTTATGAAATATTTTAGAGCTAGCGATCCATTTGCAATTGATTTTTTATCAAGAAATGTTAAGTAAATGTTTGACATTTTGTTTGTTGACTATGATAAAGTTTAAACTGACTAATTAGTCATTTATAGTGATTTAATTAGTAAAATCTTTGAGATAATAGATCTAAACTTAGAGCCTATAATGAAATAAATAGAAGTGATATTCAGATGTTATTTTAGATTTATTGGGAAGTGATTTTTGATTTGAGATGGAGAGCAGTGACACCAGATACTTAATGGGGAGTAGCTCATAAATTGTTTCAGTTGATAAAGGATCGAGATAAGAGATTTGTTCTTGATCAATTTCAAAGACCTAACTTTTTGGTTTCGTTTTTGCCTTTAATTCACATTAATAGTGTTGCTTAGATTTTAATCATCTTTTACGAGTTTGGGTTTCATTAATAATAACTTGATTTTTTGAGAGTTGGTTTTGATCGATTTTAAGATTTCGATCCTTGTAGTGCAATCAATTTCACTTTTATAGTTCATGAAATCATGATAAGGATACTAAATGAAGCTTAAATTGAATATGTGATAAAAGGAGAAATTCAAAGGAAAATGTTTTCCATAATTGTAAGAGAGGATATTAATGCAATGTATTTGAAATAAGTAATTTAATAGAACTTTGAAGAACGCTGCTCATGTTCTGTCGTTAGTATCAAATTATTACTCAATGGATATGCAAAATATTCAATTGGATGAACCTGAGACATAAGAAATTACATAGAATTTTAGACGTACTGAATTCTTTGAATGTTTTGATGTCAAAATAATAGCTATAATATTATAATAATCACTGTTAAATAAAACTAAGGTTGGTCTGTTGATTATTAAACTCATAGAAGTATTTAAAAATTAATAATTATATAGGTAATTGATAATTTAGTCAGAATTACAGATATCTAATTATGGGAAAAGGTTGATAAAGCTAACATAATGGAGTTGATATTTAACTTAGTGCATAAATTTAATAAATAGGATATTTTTATATCTTATGTTGGCAACATGATTTCTTTCGTTTTTGAAAGAGCTTTGAACGATTTTCATCCATATTGGGCATCCAAATTAATATTGAAGAATAAGATACATGATAAACATCATAGGTTGATAGACAAATAAATTTATGAATTTGAATCAAAGTTGTCTCTTAAATTAATTAAAGATGGAGAGTTCTTGCCATATTATGATTATTTGAAATAAATTGAAGAGGAGTTGATGATTTCTCACAATTGGAGAACTTTGAAGTTACATTAAATGAAGCAAGAAGAAAAACATAGATACAAATTAGGTGAAGATCCTAGTAGTCCTTAATTTGAAGAGAAAATAATTGTATCTGCTCTAGATGTTGAGGATAGTAAATACTTAGAGTAAGATGGAGTTGATGAATCAGCAAATAATATTTTTATTAATTGTTAGTCCAAATCTACTCCAAAATAACATTATCAAGAAATTACTTAAAATATATTTGAAACAACCCCAATTATTAGTGCAGATGCAGAGTCTGAATCAAACTCAGAATCTTCGAATAATGAGAGTGAGTAACCCATTGAAAGAAAGTTTGTTTAGGAGACTGGTAAACCAATTGATCCTTTGGATTAATTGAAAGAGGTTTTATAGGGGTTGGGCTTGAAATCTAATTAACAAAATAAATTATCTCATTCTGATCAATTAGATAGGGAAAAAGTAATTAAAAATAGAAATCTATCCAACTCATTAAATCACGAAGAATAGAAAAATAAGCTTATGACTGCTTCACTTAGAGATGATTATGAAGCGCCATCACTTAGAATTGAAAGAAGAAGCTCTCTCCAATTAGTCTCAAATGTCAAGAAATTGAATAAAAATTTTGAGGAATTTCACATTGATTTTTTCAATAATCGTAAAATCCTCAAAAAAGATGATAATAGTATTTTGAAAGTTGATGAGATTGATTTTGAAAAACTACCTTAAAAATAAATAATTTAAGTTGTTTTTTAAAAATAACATGAAGAAGTTGTACTAAAGACAAAATTAGTGGAGGAACCAAAGGAAGAAAACAATTTGTTTCCTAAGTTTGAGAAGGTCGAGGATATTAAATTTAGATAACTATAACAAAAGGATCTCCACTTTCTAGAATTTCTAAAAAACTAGGAATGATCATTATAAACTAATTTTATTAAAATTAGGAAATTTCATCTGAAGCATATAAGAGCATCTTTCAATTTTAATATCATATATATATTTGATTTATTATAATGTTATTAGAATGAATTCTGTAATTTTGATAATTAAAAATGGAATAAGTAATTTAGAATGAGAATTTAGTTATGCTGCAATAAAAGATAGTAAGTTATCCAAAAACTTATGAGGATTTGAAAGTACTAATCTATTTTAAAATTATAGATAATTGCATCTATAATAAGAGGAACCCAAATTTTTAATAAATTGAATGAGTTGTATCATTAACAACTTTCAAGCGATGGTTAAATAAAAGTATTAAACAAATTAAGCAAAGTTGTGTAACAATGTGGAAATTAGGAGTTACTCTTAAAGTGAATTGATATCTGTGAATCCAAATTTAGGGGTGTAATTATTATTAAAGGGATAAGTTGATGTGTTTTAATAAGAGGATGGTTACATATATAAAACAGCGAAGTTAATCGCAAGTCTATTTCCCCTTTCTTATATAGAAGACGAATTCCACTTTGGTAAACAAATATATAGTTCATCTCAATTAAAATATAAAATTTCAGTAGATGACTCTTTAGTTTTGTCGATAAATAAATAGTAGTGCGATGATATTTATTAATTCTTTGGTGATCTTTTCCTTTTCAAACATAAAATCCTATGCAAAATAATCCCTGGATTGGGAGAATTGAATTCAAAGAGAATATTGGCAGCGTTGGCAACATAATTTGAAAGTTTGACTTTTCCACATCTTACACCTATAACAGAGTAATTATGTTGATCTATATATCCATAGAGAGAATGTAATAGGTGATTATTTGTACTTTTTAGCTCAAGGGGATATTTCAATGTCAAAGAATGAAGAGCATATCTTTAATATGGAAGATAATGGAATAATAGGAGATGAGTTGCTTATAGATCCAGATTCAGACTAGAATTAACAATTGAGTTATGAATTTACATCAAGAGTAAAATCTGCTCAAATTCTACTTTATAGAATCAAAGTGAAGATATTCACTCGTCTTTTCCCTAACTCCATTATCAGATAAATTATATCACTTCATAAGTGTATTTATATTGTAAATAGACTGTAGAAAAACAATTGATGCGCTTATTGATGGGAAGTAAACCATTTGATTAATCATTATTATGTAATTCGCCTAATAATGAATTCAAGAAATCATAATCCACTTTGATTTTAGCAAAAGATTCAATAAAATCATATGACAAGGTGGATATTTAATTTTAATAATATTAAGTATATATACTCATATAATTTAGGTACCCAAACATAGTAGAGTGCTGAAATACAATAAGAATGTGTTAGATCAATTTGGTGAGGAGGAAAAGAAATCTAAAAAGATAACCATGAATGAATTTGTTTCATTGACCAAATCAAGCAAGGAACCTTAGATTAAGATTTTAGAAAAAGTAGAAAATCCATACAGTTTTGCTTCTAATGTTAATTCAGAGGGGTTTTTGAAACAATACTATTCTAATTTGATTAGAGTTGGATTGGTTAAACCTCCTCTTAGAATAGCTCCTTAAAATCATGAGGCAATCTAAAGATCTAGAGTGAATTCTGCTGTGAAACTAATTGAGAAAACACATAAGAAAATAAAGACCAGAAAGTCAACTAGTTTAATTTATGGCCAAAATGATCCAATACTTCAGATTAATTCATTAAACCCAAACAAAGAAGATAAAGGAAATACAAATTCCTAAAAAAAATTAGATAAAACTAGAACCATAACTTCATTTTTTGCAACTCCAAGAACTGCTTAGCAGTTACATCAATTTCACAATCCTTCTTCGGGATACTTCTAAATTATTGAAACTCCAAAATGTGAAACTCCTGAATCAAGATCCACAATGGCTAAATCATCCCATGTATTTAGACCTTATTCAGGGTTCATGGATCACACTTCAAGATTGTCACAATAATCGGAAATGTAAAAAAGATTAAGAAAACCAAACTAACACTTCTTTTGAATAGATATGATATATTGTAATTTAAAATCATTATTATTTGCATATGATATTTGCTTTTGTTAAGTAATCTAAACCATATCTGATACCAAAAACAACCCCATAATAAATTTATGAAAGAATGTTTGCTATATCTAATGCGAAGACAATCAAGATAACGGTGTAACCAATTTTATACTTGCTTAATAAGATGTATCCAATTTTAGTAATCACAGATCCACCTATAACCTGACATAATCAATTTAATTACTGCTAGTCCTGTAAATAACAGAATCATTTACTAATCTAAATAATGGTTAGTAAGAAGAGTTATCAAGTTATTCAAAGATATCATGAAATAAATAAACGCTGAAGTAGCTGAAGCACATCTTGGAATCAAACCGCTGTAAAGTAAAGTTGGAACCATTACAAAACCTGCCCCCATTCCAAGAAATCCTGATACAAAGCCAGCTCCAAATCCTCCTGCGTATATTTTAAAGAACCGACTGATGGGAGTAAAGTACCTCTCATTAGGTAGATAGTTTAATTAATCAAAGTATTTCTCTTGACGAGATCCAAAATTCCAAGCTACATAGTCAAATAACACATTTGCAATAATCAAAATTAGAATCATGAAGTCATTCTACCATGTACAATCATATATTCCAACATAAGATGGCTTACTGGGATTTGTTGATCTCATTTGGATGAATATCTAAATTGCAACATAATTATTACCTAATTAAGTCCAAAAGAACCCAAGATAAATAATGCAGGCATGAATGGTAGAATGTTCTCTGTTTCTTATTTGAATTGATAATAGAGAGTATTAGAATTCTACTTACTATTTTCTACACTAAATGAAGTTAATGACACTGAATATTATTATTCCTCTATTTTTTGAAGTTCAATCTTTTACTAAGTATTTGATCCATCAAGATTTAATGCCTAGCTTTCGTTTTTCTGCTTATCAGGTGTTGAAAGCTCTTCGCTTTTAGCTTTCTGAGCTTACGTAAGTCATTCTATAAATTACCTTTTTTCCACAATATAGGTGCTACTGCAAATAGAAATAGTTCTTGAAGTATTAATGTATATAATTGAGGGAGAAAGGAAGCCAACGATGATCCCAGATTTGTGGCAAAAGGAACAGCAAGATTAAAAATTATTGAAATTCTGTAATTAATAATTGGTCTTCTTTGATCTTCAGGATTTCTATATAGAATATTAGGTATTACTTTTCGAACATCAACAATATCGTATTTAGTAATGTTCCTCCAAACATAAGACAATAAGCAATGTGAGTAGCTTCACTTTATGTATAATTTAGTATCATTTCAAGGAGAGGCCCTTTTAAAACTCCACCTAAAGAAATTGGGATATTTGGTACCTCCCAAACCTCCGAGTATTCCTATCCCAATCAAAATAGGGGTAATGATGTAGGATATGATAATCCCTGCTTTAGGTGTATAAGGCGGATCATGAACACAGGTATTGGTAATTGGTTGGCACTGACTAAACTAACCACAGGTATGAAAAAACCCAGTTGCATTGGGATTGCACTTTTCAGTCATTTGTAAATATAATTAAGTATAAGTGCAAAGAAATGAAAAATTTCATTTCATGTTATTATTTAATTAGATTTATTTATAGATGAAGCAGTATAAATCAAAAAATAAATGATTTGCTATCATTTCTATCATCGTAAGTGTCCCATCTATCAATATTCCAATAAGTTGGTTTATGAGAATAATCTTAATTAATAGACTGCAATACAAATGTTCGACGAGGAGTGTTTCTTCTAAATGTATGTGAGGTTTCTGCGTACTTTTTCTATTTGAATGGTTTGGTTGGTCTCGGAGACAAATTAATCTTTGAGATAGTAGAATTTAATGAAAATGAAGGCTATCTTTTAAACTTAGTAATTGAACGGGATTTGTCCCTACACTTCCTCCCAGAACTACCATTTAATTTGTAAGTGGATTAATTATTAATCTTGAATCCTGGTACTAACTGATGAATGGTAGTAGTATCTGGGATTGTTTCTGCTTATCTTGAGACCATCATTTGAGTCACATGAATTGGGACTTTTTGTTATTGGTTGTCTAACATAGTTATCTAACTTCAGTGTATGCTCCCGTAGAAGGGGGACTTTTTGCATTAGTTTTGCTAGAATTTCTTTCTTGGATTTGGGTTTCATATTTAATAATATGTTTAAACCCAAAAGTTAGAAGGATCAATAATAACAACCATTTTACCTGAGTTGGTTTGCTAATCAAGGGTATTTGCATGAGGAGTTTATTTAGCTTAGAGAAAATCCTAAGAGAGGAGGAACTGCACCAAATCAATCTCGAAAAGATAAATTATCTCTGAAGAGTCCCTATCAGCAACCATTGATCACTGTTTCTCATTAGGCACCCAATCCATACACAAAAGCAATGTGAGTACCATTCATCCTAAAGTAGATAGCCTCCTAAAAGTTACCAAAGTAACATCCAATAGATCTCAAAAATCTATGCCGGTTCATTTTAAGGAATGATGAAAAGAAGGAGTGTTGAAAAAAGATATGATGATGCACCAAAGAGTGGAAGAGCCTCCTTTAAGCCCTCTAGGACTTTTACTCAATAAAACTCAAGAGCATTTCACTCGTGCGAATAGTAGAGTAGACCATAGACATTAATAATTAAATACCTTCGAACCAAAATTCCAATGTGATAATGTTATTGCATATAATTACGAAGATCCGTAACTCACACCTAGAGACAATGATGATGTTGAAATCATGGAAGTTGATAATGTCGATATAGATTCAAATGAATCGAATGAAGCTGACAGCGAAGGTGATCACAACTTGTAACTGCCAACTTAACAGCAAGAGGAGCCTCAAATCTAAAAGAACAAATCATTTGTTTAAAAATAACTTGAGGAACCCATAATTAGTATGAGGAAGGCAACTGCTACTCTAAACAGACCATAAACATCAGAGGGAGCCAGAAGAAAAAGGTTTGCCAATTCAACCAATGAAGTTTAGCAAAATACAACTGAAAAAAAAGATTCTGAATTTTAGATCTTTGATTGTCACGCCAATATCATTTAAGAGGATGATTCAGAAAATTAAGAAATGCATTCCTATTATAACTAATGTGTTAAATTCACCCAAAGTATTTATTACCTTTATTATATAGGATCTACTCTCTATACGTTCAGGACAGAGAAGAAAACCTACTGACAATTTTATTGATAATTTAGACAACAACGATCGTCCTCCTTCAAGACATAAAACTCCTCCTAAGGCCACAGGGTTGGATTTACCTCTTGAGGCTGTTGATTCATTAGCTAATCATGATATCCCCATTAAGAATATGTATGCCTAAATTGATGACAAAGGTAAGAAACACTTAGAATTAATTTTAGTTAACAACAACTTTAATGATGATCTTGATGAATTTGATCTTGGCTTTTTTAAAATGAACAATAAAGTCAGATCTTAATAAGTTTCAATCTAAAGATGGATATCACACTGATGAAGGAAGTATTAAATTATATTACGTTAGAAAAAAATAACATCAACTATAAACATCCTTAATCGGCTAATCTTAAATTCAACAACATTGGATTATCTAACTTGTCATATTCCCCTTTAAGTAATTAAATTACATCAGCTCATGGATTTAGAGCCAACGAACCCTAGATAGTTATAAAATATAATAATAGCTCTTCAATTAATAAAAATTAAGCTAAGTTACCAGTTAAGGTTCCCTTCCAGACCTCTTTGGGCTAAGATTTCTTATGCCTATTTGCTAATGATGGTCCAGATTGAATTTATTAAATAAGCATTCATTATTTATACTGATATTAATAAAATATTGTTTAATATTAATTTTATAATCTAGTTTATGATTCTTTTAAGTAATTTGACTTCTAAATTAACAATGGGAGATAGTACTTTATAAATTTAGTTTTGAAGAAATTATTTACAAAAATTATTAATATAATAATTAGTATTTTTAAGAAATAGAATTTTGAGAACATCATATCTCTATTTATTTTCAATAAATATGAATCACACAGAAGTCTAGGATGAGCAAGAGTGAAAATTATTTTTAAATTAATTTTCAATATAATATCATATTAGTCTAACCCATCCAATTATAGCATCATTTGCACTTCCACTATAATCTCGACATTTTTCTGATGGATGTAAATTAGTTATCTCTCGTTTGTTAACAATGTAATAGTTTCCTAAGTCATTTTTTGTAACCTATAATTTTCGTGCGTAGTATTGAGAATCCCAAATATCATCATAGTTCTATTCTCCTATGGTAACAAAAGGATGATCTTCAGATAATTGTACGTCCAAAACTACTGCAACGTGTCCGAAAGGATAATATGGTTCACTTTTATTCCAAATCACTAGATCTCCTGGTAAAGGTTTTTCTTTTCCTCCATTTTTAAATTGAAGAATCTGCCTTTTACCTCCATTTAAATAATCATATGCAAAATCTAAATCAAATATTTGATCTGCTGTATCAATATCAGGAAATGCAGATGCATATTTCAAAATCCAATAATACCTTGCATAATGAACACATTGATATCTATTTTTAAATATTAATAAAGAACCTCATTCCAACATAAACTGTTTAATTTAAACCGGATTCTTATGGCTACAAATAATGTGGCAGATCAGCTATATGTTGAGTGTCATTTTAGCAAGAATATGCAGGTATTTTATTGCCTTAGCCAATCACAACTCCAAAATCTGGTACTTATTCGGCCCCTATAGGAATATTCTGTTTTCTTACAATCTCTTCTGTATTAACTACAAGACTAGCATTAACCAAAATAACAAAAATGATCACCATCGCATAGATTATCACAGTCTGGTTTAATGGCAATTACCAATCCTAAGAATAGATTTCTGAATGATAATTAGATTTTACATCAATATTAAAAAATGCATTTTTTTATAAATTAATCATTGTAATTCCAAACGAACCCAGCCTAGAATGACACCATGAGATGCTATTTCGTCATCTCTACACTTCAAATCATCTTTACTGGGGAATGTCTGCCTATTATTGGATATAATTATTTCTCTATTCTCCCCTTTTGTAATTTTTAATGCTCTAGCGAAGTTTCTTGTATCCCATGCCTAATCGTAATTTTATTCTGCAATCAAAATATGAGGATAAGCAGATTCAGCTTCAATAGAAATAACAACTGCAACATGTCCATAAGGAAATTCTCCTTCATCTTTTTACCAAATCAACAAATCACCAACTTTAGGTGGTTCTACGCCACCATTCTAAAATTTCTTTAGTGATATATTCTATTTTATATCAAAGTTATATGCTTCTTAGAGATCAAATATTTATTCAGCCCTTTCAACTGAACCAAATGTGGTATTGTAGTTAGTGATCCAAAATCTCCTTGCATAATGAACACATTAATATCTAGAAATATAGGTCTTATTTACTTTTATCCGATATAGATTTCTTCTCCAAAATTTATTTGAGAATCTAACAAATATTCATCCTTATTTGGGTCTAAAACATCAAGATCGCCAAAATTAGAATAAGCAGGCACGTTTAGGGCCTCTCCAACTTTTGTTCCCCATTAAGGCTTTCTTTTCATCCCTTTAAATAATTGAATAAAATCATGTACATAAACTTCTTGGGCCCTCACATGGAGTACAATAACCTTGAAAACAGAAGTTATCACCCTCACACTTTTTTGTTCTACATTACACTCTCGGTGTCACTAGAACCTAAGTTTAACTTTCTAAGAAAAACAAAAGTAAAACTAACACTGTATATTTCATTTATAATAAATATAATATCATTTTAGATAATAAACTTCAATGCATAAGCATTTGAATTTATTTTAAGTTTTCTAGTCTGTAAATAATGGATTATCATAAGTATCACTTTGATAAGTGAAACCTTTATTTAATTCTGAATCAATCTAAAATGCAGGTCCATTCCTAAAGATTGATCTATGAATTACTTGCCACTTCCAAATGCTAAATAGTCTGGAGCACACATCATAAAATCTCTATTTCCTGATGTTGGATTGTATTTTCTCTTATCAGGTTCCAGAGTGAATAAAAACGTTTCAATTGAACCCACATACTTATTTTTTATTTCTAACATCTTATCACAAAAAGCACCGAAAATCTATTAAAGTAACACAAATGCATACAATGTTTTAATTTGTTTAGATTACCAAGAGAACAGGATAGTCAGTAAATTCTTGACATTTGCCATATAATTATTTTAATGAATGTCCATCTGTCTTTGATGCAAATATTAAAAATGGGTCACTTAATTTGTATAAATTAGGCATCCAATCCCATAATATTTCAAACTAACTAAATATCATATATCTATAAATGCCTATTCATTTGTAATTAAGTCTGATGCCTATGATGGGATAGGTAAATAGCATGGTTAATTTTTAGTTTATTAAACTGTTGTCTTCATAAAAGATTGAACTTGTTCACTTTCACTTAAATTTAATTTAAATGCTTGTTTAATAATGTTGTTTTATTCTTCTATATTTAAATTCATTAATTTCTTTCTTAAAATTGCTTTAAAATTAGAACAAGATTTGCATGACTTTATATCATCTGAAACATATATCAAAACAGAGTAAAATATTCTAAAATATATCTTAATTCCTTCATTCAAATATATAATAAATATTTTTAAAACTGAAGAAAATGGCAGGTAAGTTAACATTAAACTAATAGACATCTCTTAAAACAATTCAAATGAATCGAACTGAATATTTTACATCTATGTATAGATATTACTAAATGTCTTGCTCCTTCTACTGACAGATTCATAAAATGTAGTAGCTGTTCTAGTTATGAATTTAATAATTACTCTTTAAAATGCTCTTCATTCATTATTAAATGCCATCGTAATTCTTATTTTGTCTAAGTATCATTCAAACTTTATTATGAATCTTTTATCATGAATTACAATACAGAATAAGTCTAAGCCTCACTTAAAAATATAAGAAGCAGAACTATTATGTGAACTAGCATTGGGTTGTATTCCAAGAAATGATTTAAATTGTTCACAATCCAAAGTAACCTAATTAATGCTTCCATTCCTTATTGATTTAAAATCTAAACTTTCAGTAGTAATTAGATTTTTTTCTCACTCTCATTTAAGTAATTAAACTCTTCGTCGTCATCTTCATAACTATTGCAACCAAAGAGAGGAACATTTTTAAAAGTTTTAGGAATTTGTTTATTTTTGAACACAACCTTTAACGCAGATAAATATTCTGCTTCACAATCAACATAAGTTAACCTAAAAGTATCCAATATTAATTTTTTAGATAAGGAACATGGAACACCTCTATTGATCACTCAATAATTTACTTTCTGAATAAATATTGCCATTTCTTATTTAATACTTTTCCTTTTTGTCGAACTAATTCACCATGCCTTAAATTTATTGTATCAGCCTTTGACCAGACTTTTTCCATTTGTTACTAGTCTTCCTTATATCCAGGATAAATAAAGATAAATTTTTAAGGTTCGAATTAAGGTTTCTCAACACCAAACCAATCCTAACTAAAGAAATATTAATAGTCTTGGTTCAAATTCGAAAGCTATCCCTCTTATAACAGAGATTTTGGTGGCTCTACCTTATTTTCACAACATTAAGAGCTTAAAATTTATCCCATTCAATAATGATAATTATCTAAATAAAATTGTGTTTAAAAAATATATTTATATTTTAATAATAAAACAATGTTTAGCTGATGAAGAATAAATCAAGCATATTCCTGAGAGAACTTAAGTAAATTTTCAAATCTTAAGAAAAGGTCTACAAATTAGTTAGTTTTTGTAATGATTTTAAATGTTTTAATTAAAAATTTGAAAGCTTAAAATTTATTTTCCATTTAATAATTTTTACTAAATTTGAATTTATTAACAATCCATCAATTAGCAATAAAATTAGATTATATTAGATTATGTCTTAATTAAGAATTATTGTAAAAATTTAATATATATACAATATGTTTGTTTTATATAAATAATTGGAAATAATAATAAATTAGAGAGTGAATCAATTTTTCATAATTTCATTAATCTTCTACTTCTCCATTTCTCTTCTAAATAAAGATTGGATAATTGGATGTTCACTTTTGTTTTTATCGCTGCTTATTTATTGTTATTCATATAAACTATTATAAATCTGAATTCTTACACTGATATCACTTATGGAGAAGGAGTTTACATTACTTTATATTCATTTTTCGGGAATGAATTTCCATCGTCACATCCTTGGCCTGTATATATTGGAAATAGCCATAATAATTTATTTTCCCCAAAAATCTAGCAAATATTTGTATGTGGATCAATATCATATAGATTAAATATAATTTGATTATTTTTACTAATCAAATCCTCTAATGTGGTTTGATTTTTTTATAATAATTCAAGATGATATTTTAAAAAACCAAAAAGTAAAAACACTAAGACATAGTTACTAAGACAAATCAAACCATAGATTATGTTAAAATATGAAAATTGAAATGAAAGTAAATATGACTTAGTTGTGCTTACAATAGTAAGAGAGTTAAATAGCAATGCATAAAATAAGAGCAATATGAATTACTTTCGGTTTTAATAACCAACACATGTATTTATCCATGGACAATGATGATCCATTTGTAATACACAACGATCACAAATTGAGCAATGCTGAAAATATATTTTGAAATTATACATGGCAACGTTCTGGTTTTGGACATTTACATTATTGACAGAATCCTTTCTTTGAAAATGGCGATTAATTATATTCATCTGCTCTATCTTAATCTGTCAATTTACTTTTTTGGTCTTCCTGGATCAATTTTTTAAATCACGAAAAAGCACCAGAACAGCATTATGAAAACCAAGTTCAAAGTTATCATATGTATATACAATAGTATGTTTAACTCTTCAGTTATCCATAGATTGAAATTAATCCAATAATGCAGAGAGTAAACACTTGCTGCAATCACTACAACTAACTTTCTTCCAATAATTTGTAATTTCTAACTCATAATTATATTAATTTGTATTTATTCATATATCATTAATCATACATCACATACCATTTCAAAGACATCGAACATCAATTCAAATGATAAATTAAACTTAATTCCTTTTTATAAATGAAAAGGAGCACTAACAACTTGTTTTTCGCTTAATCGTAACCACGTTCCATTCTTGCTTTCTAAATCGTTTATCATTAACTTCACTGATCCAGCCTTAAAATTATAATCATAATATATTTCCATATGTTTGGCACTCATTAATCTATTGCATCTAAAATTCTTTATTATAAATTTACTAAGAATGCATAAAAGTAAAATTATTTTTCGATTTTTCTCTTCCTATCAAAAATTTATCCCCTCTTTTCAATTATATTTATTTGTGTTTTGCTGTCCCTTCATGCTCATACCTGACTTCCAAAAATCCTGTCTCTGTGTTAATGTCAATTATTTTGAATGCAAACCGATTGCCAATGTAAACAGACATATCTTTTTCAATTACAAAATTATGGTTTATCTTCACAAAAGTACCCCCTTTTGATCCAACATCAATCAAATAAAATGCCTCTGTCAACTTATTTATAAATATTACTATCTTTATATTATATTTAGCTATGTTTGCTACTAATTTTAGAATGATCTGTATAGGCAAATGTGCAATCTTCATTCCTACCAAAACTAGCCCCTTAAATGTTTACAACTTTTAACTAATTTTATAAATCACATTTACTTTTTATTATTCATCACATTTCAATTTCAAATGAGTTTATTATTAAAGTTAAAATAAATCAAATGATGGTTGAAGAGTTAGTTTTTCTATCCTTTTTAATATTTAATCTTTCATTGATCTCTAAAATTAAATCTAAAAATTATTTTATAATAAGTACTCTACTCGTTAATTATCTTATTATTCAATAATTTGTTGTATTTGAATTGACTTATCTAAAACTGTAGATTACTGCATTATTGTAGATTGTTGCATAATTGTAGATTATTGCATCATTACTGATTATTACATTATAGTAGATTGTTACATTATAGTAGATTATTGCATACCACTGAATTAGCCTAAAATTACAGACTCACACATAGCTTATTATTATTATTATTATTATTATTATTATGATTATTATTATGATTATTATTATTATTATTATTATTATTATTATTAAATTAATACAGATTATGCCATGAATGCAACTGATTCCTACATTTAATCATTAGTTTCTTATAATTCTTCTTCCTAATTGGATAACTATTATGATTATTCTTCTTATGATTGGTTAACATTGCCACCTGATAGTATATCTTCTTCAAATTAAACATGGGTTTCAGTATTTTACCTATCCCTTTCTTGCTCATTCATAACGCTATCATTATCTGGTCTTGAATATTTATATAATCATACATCAAAAAGGAACTACTTCTATCAATATTATCTTCTGCATTGAATTAATTTACTGCTTAAGTTTTAGATTTGATCCAATTTGAATCTTTTTGAACATATGGTGAAGTTGCAGCTGAGTGAGTAACATTGGGATGACTAAACTATTTTTTTATCTGTTCTAAACTTTGATCTGTTACCATAATTTTAACTTCAAATTAATCTAAATTCTCTGTTTTATTTCTGTTTTTAATTTATTACTCTACATTTCCATATGATTTGGCTGATCTCCTAAACTATTCAGAGAGTGTTGATTTTCTATGACCTTATCCAACCTAAGTGTCATTTGTAAAATAATATAATGATATCCATCTAATTTGACTGACTTTTCTCTATCCCAAATGTTTATATTCTGTGTAAGATTCCTAACTTTTATAGGCAGCTAAGCTTAATATTTGTAACAAATAGTGTAATAAATGAAGAAATTGATTAATTTAATGATATTTGCTAGCAGTCTACATAGTATTTCTGACCATACTTTGTCTATTTTGATACAATAAGTTTTATGGCTTTTATGAAAAGTTTTGTTAACTCATCAATAAACATTTTAGAAATAAATTATCACCCTTAAAAGGTGGATTGACTAGTATTAGTAAAATGAATCCATCAATTTAGTTTTAAAATAGTAATTGATAATAATCCTAAAATTTAACGACGTGTAGTAGAACTCTAATATCATCCATATCCCAAAAGAGAGGTTACTAATCATATGAAGGCAGATGAGAAATAGATTTTAATAACAGGTTTATAATGTCTGAACTAATATACATTGAGGTTCTTCTATTTTGATTTTGAGTACTAGGGAGTTCATAAATACTCTTAATATAGATTTCTATTTCCTGTAACAAACTATTTAATATTTAGCATGCACAGCTGATTTCAGCAGTACAGCTCTTGCATTTTGATTGCGAAAACAATTTGGATCCATAATGCTTCTTGAATATTTCTCTATAATGTTGGTATTTCAAGATAATGAGGGACCATATTTTTAATTTCTAGATTTAATAATAAAGGTTTATATCCATTGAATGACTTATCAATTTATAAATGCCTTAAGCATTGCACAATTCTAATATTTCTTCATACTGTCTTGTGCAGGCATCTAACAAAGGTATTTATAATTATTTTGTTTATGGCTTCGCTTCCTAGTTATTTTAAGACCTCTATTTTGGCGCAGTTTAAATCTAAACATTGATGAAATAGGTTACAGTAATAATTGATATAGCCCATTACAATCCAACGGATTCGCAAAAGGAATGCACTTATTACTCATTCCATCTATAAGGAGAAGACTTGAATTTAGAAAGAAGCCATGAAATGATATTATCTAATTATCGAATATTCATAATAATAAATATAATCATTCATTCCAATTTTTGTTTTATTCTCTGTATAATTTTTAAAACTATTCATTATAAAATCGAATTAATTAATCAAGATACTTGTTAAGCCAATTTGCAAATATCTTAATATCATTCTGAAAGTTTGTTTCAATTGTTTTTAGCAACTTTTAGTTTTCTCTGATTTGTTCTTTATACTAAATTTTTTCTTGACTATATATTTCATAATACCATTAACAGATTCGATTTGATTGTGTATTTTGATCTATTGTTAAATCTGATAAATCAACTCAGATCTTCTCTTAATTGTTCCCATAGCTTCATCTATATCAAGAATGCAGAGCTATCTTAAAAATATAGACAACCTCTAATTTGAAGATGACACTCACCTTAATTTCATTTAAGATGGCCTCATTAATGGAGCAACTCGCTTCAGTTTTGCTAATATCCTTTTCCAAATAAGGATGTTCAAGTTCTTTCAAAGAACTTATCACTTTCCTTGTGTCTTCATTTTGCTCCTATTTAATATTGACAATATTTTAGTATTATTCAAAAATCCTTTTAACCTTTTACTATTCTTCAATCAATAACTAAAGAGAGCATAATATAAAATAATACATCCTCCCAACTTTCAAAACATTCCTTTACATCTTATTGAATTTCTTATTCAGGATATTGTTAATACTTTAAGGAATTCTATTATCCAGTGTAGATAAAACTACTTAAATAATTAAAAGATCCTTTGGCTATGTCATACGCCTTTGATCCAGCATTTGCAATAGCTGATCCCAATTGATAAGCATAATTTTGATATTAGGATAATTCTAAGAGTTCCTATTGCATTACCTAAAACCTATGAATCAATTTATACTTCTGAGGATCCAGTAAGAAAAATTAGAAATTTACTACTTACTTACAATTAAGGATGATCCTTAATTTTGTTTAAAAATTCTTCTAATTGCTAAAATCAAATACCTAAATACTTTATATCGTTTCTCTCTTATTATTGAAGTTTGTTCAGTTAGATTAATTTTTGCTAAAACAGTTTTTGGTGGAATGGCTGGAATGAGTAATCCAGGAAATTCTCGTTTTAATGCACCATTAAGCCATTCAAAATGAGTGTATTTCCGATGCACTGTATTTGATTGTTCATCATTAATTTAACTGCAAAGGACATATGAAATATTTTCATAATATTAAGTGTAACTTTAAGAGACTTACTCAGTCAGATGGAATTTAATGATATTAATGTTGGACTTTTGATTTATTTCACTTTACACCCTAGTTGGAGTGAGACTTATTATTTGAGATACTGTTTCCTACGATCCTTGCTATGATTCTTATGATTCTAACTTTGGCTCATCATAATCAATTGGTATATCTATTAATTCATTGTCCATTATCATAAAATGAAATAATATAATTCAATCCCAAAAATTGAGTCAAAGCTTATTGGAGATACACTGAGGTAATGACCATCTTGATTGTAGATTTCTAAAGACTCCAGCCTAAAGAAACAGCTACTTGAAGACTCTAGTCAAATAAAAAGAAAAGTAAAAAATAATAGACGAAAAATAATTGATTCAATAAAAACAGCAGGTTCTTCAACACAGCAAAAAGAAATTTCTTTCACTTCTCAAAAGCAGAAATACAGAACTATCATTCATGAAATTTAGACCCATTCAAAAACCTCTAAATTTATTAAGAATGTGTGCCGAATTAAAAATATCAGACAGAATTTCCAAATCTGTTGAAATTGATGAAGTAATCGAGTCTAAACCTTCTAGTAAATCAAATAGAACTAAGCATAGTTCATCATAAATTTTTGATCAATCAGTTCATGTTCAATAGTTTAAAGATGAAAGTACACCTAACAAAAGAGGAACCTTATAATTCCTCTCCACATAATAATTAATTAAAACTACTGTTCCTCCTTAAATTAAAGCAGAAAAAAAATCAAATCCATCTTCTGCAGCTCAATCACCGAGATAAAAAATAAGAGTCAGAAAATTACCTTTAAATGAATTAGAGACAAAGCTAGAGCATTTAAAATCTAACTCTTAGGATCCTAATGTTTAAACTGGAATTCTTTGTAGGGTTCCAAGTCAAATGTAAAAACACATTTTGCTTATATTTTAGACTAATTCGAAATGGAATACTCTTGCCAACGTAGAAACATTAATTGAAGATACCGTAACGGAAAGAATGTTTGGAAGATGATAATTCATCATTAGCCTCTCATACAGAATTGAAATTAGATTCCATTTACAATAATTCAAAACATCTCAAACAAGATCATAAAAACTACTAACATAAATCAATAGAGTATTAATAAGAATCTATAAAATTATTTTACAAGAAAATTTATTGTAAATTATGAGCAATTTATTTTATAAAGATAGTCTACCAAGAATTTGATTTATCTTAACTTTTTGAAATATAAATCTAATATCTTGTTAGATCTAAATTTTTGAATTCCTTTATTAAATTATCATATTGATAATTAGATATATTTTATATATTAACTCTTTTTCTATATATTCTTACGTGTTAATATCTCTATCTATCTATATACGTTAATCAGGAATGTATTAAGATAATTTAATGCTAATTATTTAAAATAATATTATAAAATAGATTATTTACTTTTAATGTTACTAAATTGAGATTGAAAATAAGATTGTGTTCTTTGAGTGTCTGTTAAACAATTCGATTGAAGATATCAAAATATATACTTAATTAAAATGAAATTTAATCGATATTTTTTGGAATATTTAGTTTTTTAGCTAAGATTCTTAAATATATGCATTTAATTCCAAAACTAATTAAATAGTAGAAAACTCAGGAAGATATCTCCTTAATACATGATTACTTAAGTCAGTTACATCAATTTCAAGCTCCATACGAAATGTTAAAAGATGTAATTCTTATTACCGTATAAATAGATTAGTAAAAGAATTGGGTATGCATATTTTGAAAAAGGGCAGTCTGTTTAAAAGAATAACAATATGGCTTACTACGTGATCAAAGGGATGCTGAGAACACATGAAAACTTATAAATTCAACCAGATATGTGGTATGAAGGCGAATTTGCATTTGAAGCTTAAGTAACTCAATTGCTCAAACTTAGACAGAAACCCATTGTTTCATGTTACCCTTGAGTATCTATAAAAAATTTACTGCGTGCCACACTTAAATGTTTCAATAGAAAAAAAAAACATTAATATCCAATTTACCCATCCTTGAAAAAGTGAACTATAGAATTCAAGATTAACTTATTAAGGGATTTCAAGAGGTTAAGTTTGTTAACAAGGATTTTGTGTTGAAAATGGATGATCCTGGTAGTTCTTTATTTATTCTCCAACATGGTATTTTAATTGTGAGCAAAACATACTAAAAATCCCTTTCCTAATACGAAAAATTGGTATTACCAAAGAAATTTTGGTTTGATGATATCGTTTTATGTGAATTCATAGATAAAGGATTTATAGGAGAAGAGTTTTTATCGTGTGATAAAGCCTTATACAATGTTTAAGTAGCGTCAAAGACAGCCACGTTATTAATGATTTCTATTCAATAACTAAAGTAGATTAGTCAACAAGTGTTTTAGGCAATCTTCAAAATTTCAACGGATAATTAATTTATAAGAGAAGAAATTTATAAAGAAAAATGTTAAGAATTGGAAAAGTATTGGTAAAATACTAATAAAAGTTAGATCTTAAGTTAAGATATTAAAAAAACTATTTCTTTTAAAGTCATCTAAAAATAATCATCATCCTAAGATTAATAATGTTAAACAATAGATGATCAAATGCAATTTATCATTGGCAATTTATCTTATAAGAAGATGCCAACGTTTATCTAACAATATTTCAGATAAAAAAACATCAAAATTAAAAAAAAATAAGATCCCTTATAATAATTATAAAGAAGTTAAAACTCAATTTCTTTCCATCAAGTAGATCCTACTATCTTTGATTCATAAATTCTAATCTAAAAAGTATAATAGAAAATCTCTGCATAGTAAAATTAATAATAATCTTTCTGTTTACGCAAATCATAATCTAGATAATTCAATAGAAATAAATCTTCTTCAAAATCAGAACATATAAAACCAAATGCCTCTCAAATTGTATTTTAATTCAACATTCCATAACAATAAGAAAATAATAAACTATAGAATGAATAAAAAAAAGATTAAATGATGAACAAAACTATTTTTTCTAATTTTCAAACTCCAAAACCAGAAGCAAAGTTGTAAATCAAGATGAAACGAAGCACGTCTGTTATAAAATTAAATGAAAATCTATCTTCAATTACGCCTGGAACTCAATCCAAAAGTAAACATCATTTCATTATTATTTAGCTCCTCGGGAAAATCTATATATAAATTTTTCATCAAATTAAATTGTAAAGAAAATAAAAGTTAACCAATTATTACTTAATTAATAATTTTGAGAAAAGATTAATGCTTATGCAAACAACCTTGATATTATCTCAAATATATAACATAATTTATATCTATATTGATGAATTAAGAATATAATAAGAAAGTAAAATGATTTAAAATTCTTGTAAACTTTAAATGATTTGTTTGTATTTTAATGATTCAGAAGCATCAATTAAATTATGAATATTTTTATTAGATTTTCAATCATCATCTGCATGAGCTACTTATTGTAAGACCCCATAAACATAGAAATATCGATTAAAGCATTAATAAAACATCTCTTTTACATTGTTTTGATTGTATTCTACTTTTTTCTTTTGGTTAAGAATATCATTCTTCTCTTTTTAGTCCTTTGCCCTATCAGCTAAACCTTGCAAATATTCTGGCTCATATAATCTGTTGAAATATGCATCATCATTAATAACTGCTTTTGCACAAACTCTAAACATTTTATCTTAGAAGTATTAATTTTAAAGTTCTTCGATTTCTTGCTCGTTTGGCTCGTCCATAATTAATTTTATAATATTAATACATATCTATTCATTATTTATAATTTTATATCATTTCTATGCTATTATCAAGAATAAGAACATTCAAAAACCTAACCACAACACTTAAGCCTTTGCAAAATAATAGATATTACAAATTCTCTAATGCTGAAGCAAGCAAGGACGCTAAGTTTGATAGAAATGCTCATTTCGAAGACCCTGTCAATGAATGGGTTAATCCATCAAAAAGATGGTTAATAGGAGGATGGTTGCTTCTTTGTGCAGGGGGAGTCTATTTTATGGTCCTCTTGGGTGGATACACCAGACTTACTCATTCAGGTACATAGATATTCAATTATATTTAGGATTATCAATGACTAAATGGAAACCAATAGAATATGTATATCCAAGAAACCAAGCTGATTGGGAGAAGGAATTTGACTATTACAAACAATTCCCAGAATACTAACATTCTCCTATTGATTTAGAGAAGTTCAAGAAAATATTCATTGTTGAATATTTACACCGAGTATCTGGATCCACTTTGGGAGCTCTTTATGTTTTACCCTTGGCTGCATTTACAGCTATGAAATGGGTTAAACCATAGTATGCAAAAAGACTAGGAGCAATAGGTGGTCTTGGATTATTGTAAGGTTTGATTGGATGGTGGATGGTCAAATCAGGATTGGACAGACCAAAACCAGAATATTAACAAAAGCCTAGAGTTTCAACTTACAGACTTACTGTACATTTATCAATGGCACTATCATTGTATTCCCTTTTAATTTGGAATGCTGCTACCCTTTTTAGAAAACCTTAGCATTTATCAATAACTCCAGAAAATTATAAAACTCATCTTAAATTTAGAGGACTTGGAATTGGTTTGATTCATTTAGTAGCCATCAATTTATTAACTGGAGCAGCTATGGCAGGTATAGATGCAGGAAAGGTTTTTAATACATGGCCTACTATGAATGGGTAAATAGTTCCAGCCAACTTATTTAAAGCATCACCATTTTATAAGAACTTCTTTGAGAATGTTGTGATGTAATAATTTTTATGTATTATTTAGGGTATAATTCAATCATAGAAATGCAGCATATTTAACTTATGCCTTTGGATCTTATATTACTTATCTCGCTTATAAGAGTAATCTACCAAAACAAGCTAGATATATATGTTATGCCCTTTACGGAGTTCTTAATTATTAATTACTCACAGGAATAGTAGCATTACTCAATCAAGTAACTTGAATTATTATACTAGGTGTAAGTTCATTCTGGAAGTATCCATTAATTTAATGCATTGAATGTTCTAACAGCAAGTTTATTACTTTGTCATAGTGTCAGAAAACCAAGTGTGCCTTACAGAAACTATATAAAGCAATTTGTCTGATAACATGTATTTATGTAAGGCTAATATATTATAAGACATTTTTTGTATTTATTTAAATTTAGATGTATAAATAACAAAAATGGTGTTATCAATTTGTTTTTTTGAACACCAACTTTGATATTTATACATTCTATTTGTTGAATTAATTTATGTAAGAAATTCAAAAATTTCATATTAAACATAATAAAAAAAAGAATTAATAGTGAATATGATATATTGAAAACAAGAGAAAAGACATTAACTTATTTTAAGTTAATATTCATATTCAATAAATTTAATGTTATTAAAATAAATATGCCGCCAACACAAACTCAAATATAATAAATGGTATTTACAATATAAGAAATAAATCACTCAGTTTTTGATAAAAACAATGCTAGTTGTTATACTTATAAAGGAGATCATGACACAAGTTTTAAGAGAAAGCGTTTTGAACATATTTTCAAATGAATTTCCTAAAACCTGTAACCAAAGTTATTGTGTCCTCACTTTCATTTCAATGTTTTAGTTTATACAAATTTCTAATTCTTTGCATTTTTGTGCCATTGATTCTATTAAATAATTTTCGGAACACAAGTTTTGTTCATATTCAGCACCACAATTCTTCATTTCTATTAAAACCTAAGTTTTTGAAATGTCAATGTGCGCTTAAATGTCTTTATATATTTCATAAACCATCAAAAGAAAGCATATTAAAAAAAAGCTTTTTAATATAGCAATTGCCCATATTCCTATATAATCTCCTGTTGTCATGGGAGTCAATTTAACTGACTTTTCTAGAGAACCATCATTATGTTTTCTTTCAGATAATTCCATTTTCATATGGTTTTTATTGATCCTTCTCATAAACTAATTTACTATTTTATCTTACATCTTATCTTAAATCCATCAAAGCCTCTTATTCTGTCACCCGCATAATTTAGTTATCACTTGACATTTCAGTTGATCAATTAGTTATTAATTATAATATATATTATACGTTGATATTTTCCACTTATAATATATATAAGCTCAAATTACTTCTTATTATTACCCCTATGACTCCTCTTGTGGTTGATTGTTAACCAAATTTTAATCCTCTTATTATTATTAATGTTCTTCTTCTTTTTATTCTTGATGTTAAAATTAATTTTATTCCTCCTAATGTTCCTCTTGGTGTTACTCTTATGGGGGTTATTCAACAACCTATTCACTGTTTGTAATTTCTTAATGATTATCTGAATGTTATTCATTTTATTCAGAATGATTTTCTTTTGATGATTTTTCAGCAGATTATTGTTCTTAGTTGACTTGAGAAGCTTATAATTATTATTAGAATTATTCATCAGTTTATTATTAACCTCCAGGTTGGCCAGTTGGTTATTTTGTTTTTTTTATTATTTTTTTATCGTCTTATTTAGGTTCTGCCTTTTTATCATTAGGTTTTCCTTAATTTTTTGCTGTACCATTAGGTTTCTGATCTTATGGTTTATCTGTCTTCTTAGGAGCTTCCTTTGGTTTTTCAGTCTTTTCAGGTTGAACGGCCGCATTTTATTTAGTTTATTTTGGCTTCTCCCCTTTTTTTTCATCTTTTTAAGGTTAAGCCTATTTTTAGGGTTATTCTACTCAATTATCTTTAATATTACCTTAACCTTGTGGTTTAGAGTCTTTTTAATCTTTTGTATCTTTTTATTCAGGTTATTTTTAAGGTTTTGGTTTAGGTTAAGGAGGTTGTTATTATTGTTATCCTTGGGGTTTTGGTTGCTTTTATGTTGAATCTCTTGGAGATTTCAAAGGCACTAGAGGACATAGAATCTACAGTACCTTTATCTACTTCATTTGTTGTTGTTTTATCTACGATGACACTTTAACTCAATTGTTTTTGGCCAGTTGAAGGTCGAGGCTCTTTTACTTTATTTTATTCAATCTTTTAGACAGCAGCAGTTGTGGGACGGTCCTGTTTTTTGTTTTCTAATTAATTTGAATTTATAATAATATTGCTTACCATGATTTCCATTATTATCTTTCTTTTATTCTTGCTTTATTTGTTCTAATAAAAATTATTATCAATGTACTTTTCTCCTCATCTTATTTTAAAGGCTTTAGGGTGCCAACCAATTGTTTTAACTAAGTCAATTCTTGAACAAGTGAATTGATTTAGTCTTCATTTTATTGATCTCTTATTTTTAATTCATCCACTCTTTCAAGAACAGGCTTCAATAATTCAGAAAGATATTGTTCAACCTCTGGGGAAATCTATTGCATATCTAAATTTCAAAATTTATATTATTTATTTTTTTATTGAAAATAATGCACCAATTTGTATATGCGCAATGATTACAAAATTATGTATTAAAAATTGAATAAAACATTTATTTTATCTAGATCTAATATAATATACTCATCCTATCATATTAGTCATTCTAATTTTTATTTAATATATTAATAGAATTCTAATACTCTAATTTTATATCCATTACTGTAAATTATACTAATAGCTTATTTTATTTAAAGCAATATTTAGTTAACTTAGATAATTTAATATATTCTACTTAATATATTAACTTTATTTTAAGTAAAGTAAGCTTATAAGTTTTTAATTAAAATCATTCTTTAAAAGAAAAAAGACATGTTTTCAATTTTTTCTGTAATCATGATCAAATCGAAGATTTGAATAAGCATTATCTTTAAATAGAATCTTAATTTGTTATATCTAATTATGTACCTATGGAAAAGCTTATTTTTTTATTAAAATCTTTTATAAAAGAAATTTAATTAATTTAGACTTAAGATCTAGTGTTGCTCTATTTATATAAGATATTAGTATTAACTTTTACAGGCTAAATCAAATCTGAATTTATCTTACTATTTTCCTTGAGCATTGAATAATATAAAATATATCTTATTGTTAATATCTTTTAGTTTTTAGAGTTAAGTAAATAAATTTTACCGTTTGAATTAATTTGTTGACGATTAATTACTAATTCATATTAAGAGTTGATATATTATTGATCAAGCATACTACTAATTCACTTTTAGTAGTATAGGTTATTTGACTTTAGATCTTAGAGATTTCAATTTTATGATTTGATTATGATTATTTGAAATAAAATTTATAGTTATAGATTTAATTACAAAATTAAATATGAAAATTTAGGGAATCTCATTAACTATTTTAATCTATGCTATTTTCTAAACTCATTATATACTACATGTCAACAATTCTGAGTTCCTAGGCAGCTTGAACCTAAATAAAAATATATAGAAAATACTTTCATTATTTCATCCTAAAGTCGTTTAGATAAATCAATGCATTGCTTTCTGGAATTTTACAATTAAACTGATAATAATTCAGTTTTATCATTTAAGACTTGTTGTAAAGCATTGCAATATTTTTTAATATCAATATTCTAATTCTAATTTGAATTATGAATTAATTCAAACAATTCTAAATACTTTTATTCTAAGGTCTCCTATTTCAATTCTAGTATATTTATGTATTCTAATTATTGTTGTAGCTCAATAGTAAATTATTTTTATTATTTAGTGACTTCAATAAGTTGTCTAGCCTCTTAAAAGTATAGTTGCTTCCATCTTTAATTCTAGTCATGTAATTTTTAATATAAGTCAAATGAATTTTACTAAGTTTATTATTATTGTTTTGAGATTATAGATTCTTTTAATTAAATCAATTAATATTCACTGGTAACATAATCCCTTTTAAGTAATTATAATTTTGAGTGAACAAGAATTGCAACTTATTCAAATGTTTAATTTTATTTAATTGCCTGATCGATTTCTTATTTGTGGGAATCATTATGTAATTGCACAAGTTCTGAGCATGCATCCAACAAAATGCTTTGATAATTAAAAACAAATACAAGAATGCCTTTTCAGGGTTATCTTATTTAGAGTTTGAATTTGAGTTTTCATTATTTAACTCCAAGCTAGCTAAAAATCTGCTAGTACGTTTGTCACTATGACTCTTGTTCTAATAACTAGTATCAAGGGTCTAGTTCTATGTTTGCTTTGATTTGCTTCTTTGAGATTTAAGGGACATGAGTGAGAAATTTAAAATTAATTCTAACAATAATTTATATTATTAAGTTTTATGAATTACATTATAGTTTTACTACACTGTCCAAAATCTATAAATGGGTTGACTACAAGATCCTAAAACAGTATATAGACATAGTACAAGGATAGATTCTCTTCATTGAAGTTGGAAGAATAATTTGCAAAAATCTATAGTTTAATGCAAATCGAAAGGTATTGATTAAGAATTATCTCTCCTGGTAGAATAAATGATGGATTTGAAATAAAAAATTTAAATCAATTTTAGAGCTAAAATTTCTATTCTTCTTCTTAAATATATGTGTTTTTATTTTTTATAATAAAAAGCCTTTATAGAATATTTAACTTGAATAATATTGTGTTTTAATAATTAATATTAGAGATTTTATTAAATAATTGGTATTCAAATTCAAATATGTCTAAAATAAATTAAAGAGCTAATAGCATTGATGAATTTCGAATGATTAATAGAAGAACCCAGAAGGAAAATCAGAACTAGAACAACAAAACTTTAGACGAAAAGTTACTATTAATTGAGAAATAATTAGCTTAAAATGAGAGTTATAATGACTAATATTTACTCACTAATTCAATTGAGGCTAATGCAGTTCCAATGAAAACATAAAATTAAAGCATATCTTTTAATTTATAATCGATTGAAAATGACAGGTTTAATTCAAAAAAGACAAGTATCATGGATGAATGCCAAAAAAAATCATATGATTCTGTGAGGGATAATGCTTCCAAATATTAGAGTAATAATAATGATTCAGCTTTGGTTATGTTGCTTAATGAATTTGAAAGGAGATTTGAATAAATTGAAGAAAGATTACAGTTGAGGTATTTATTTACTTTATTCAGTGAAAAAACTAACAGATAGTATTAATAAAACAATAAATCGAGTGCAGATTACTTTAATGGAATTTAAGAGAAACTCACTTTACTTTTGTAAAGAATAGGGAAATTTGAATTAAAATTGAAACAGCTGGATGAAGCCTTTCAATCCCATAAAAATTAAACAGATAAAAGAATTATTGAATATAATTAGCATGTATCATGAAAATGGATTATTAGGTTGATTAATCATTAAAATCCTTTTTGGATGTTTCAATTCAAATCTAAAAAAAAATTGAGCGCATAACCTCAAAAGATAATCTTACGGAAGTAGAAGTATTGAAATAAAAAACAGACAATCTTACTTACAATTTACAAAGAACTCATGAGTTATTGAATTAATAAATGAATGACTTTAGTTAATTATAGTAGTCTGTGAATTAAGTATATTTAATTTATGATTTAATAGGTTATTCGTGAGGATTATTTTAACAATGTCTTTGAAGAAATAGAGACCATAAAAGATTAATATTAATAAACTATGCAGTATTTGAAAGAGCTATAGGAATTTTTGATTAAATGATTTTGAACTTTTATCTCAAAAGTGTATGTATTTTTGATATCACTTATTTGTTTTTGAGAATCAAAATAATATATATACATCTATTTTGATTTCTTTATAACTTTGTTGATTTGAAAGATTAATAATTAATTAGGATAATATATCAATTTTAATATCTACTACAGTATATACTACTATAATTTTGAATCAAAAATTAAATATTTAAGGAAACTGTCAAAATTAATGTGTAAACAATTAAGGGAGTGTTAAAGTTCAATACAAATATTGAATTTTATTATCAGCCTCATATTTTTTTCAAACTCATATTAATTCAATTAAAAAATTAGGTTTTCTGTAGAGAGACTACAAATTTCTAAAAATTAGTAATATAGTTTAAATATTTGATTCAATATTTATTTTAATATCTTGGCCCTAGAATAATAAATTTCTTGAAATATAAGAATAAATGAAATAAAAATACATCATTATCCTAAGGTTCTCTGACTCCTTTGTTCAAATAATAGTATCAATCTAGAAGGAAAGTCAATATTTGGTTTTAGGAGAGTTCATTTGCCTCATCTAGGTTCTTTTTAGTTAAATCATCTTTTGAATTTGACTAGTCTAATAAATGAATATTAATCCTGATGGTGAACAATTGAGTATTTGCCTTCATTGATCATTATTAAAAAAATGCATTCAGATTGGTATTAATTAAATTTAAATTAAAATGATCATTGAAGAGAATGAATTCGAGAAGTAGATTGAAGATCTTCTGAATAAAGAAAAGACAGCTAGATTAGCCAACAATTTAGTTGAAACGCTAAAGGTTACTAAATAAATTGCCAAACTCTGTTTTGATACTAAATAATACTCAAAATTCAATGAATTGATAGTATCACTTAGCAAGAAAAGAGGATAGCCAAAAAAAGCATAAATCGAACTTGTTTAAATGGCTATGATCGAATTGAAAACTCTTCCGTTAAATTAAAAATTGGAAATGATTGATGCCATTATGAAAGTGTGTGAAAAGAAGATCTATTTGGAAGTAGAGTATGCTCGATGTGTGTTAATGCTTACTCAATACAAAGAGGATGATAATCAAATTGCTGATGCAGCCAAAATATTATAGGAAGTCTAGGTTGAAACCTATGGATCGATGGATAAGAGAGAAAAATTAGAATTCATCCTCTATCAAATGAAAATTATGATTAAGAAATTGGATTATGTTAGGTTATTCATTATCTCAAAAAAGATTGAACCTAAAAATATCGAAGACGATAATATTGCAGATCTTAAGATTATTTATTACTCATTCTTAGTTATCTATTATAGACATGAGAATAATTACAAAGAGACTGCTCATGCCTATTCAAAAATACTTGAATCATTGCATAAAAATAGATAATTGGAAGCAACCAAAGTAGACTTCAATTTTAGAATTGATTACAATACAATCTTAGAAAACTATGCGATGTATTCGATATTGAGTTAATACTCTGAGGAGAAGGTATTAAATCAATAGATTTTTTAGTAAAAATAATTGCAATCCATTGTTTCCACTTATAAATATGGTCTTGAGGCATTGCCTAATTTGTAACAATTAATTTAAGCCTTTTTGGGAACAGAATTGATTAGCACTTCACCATAGAGTCACAATATTTAAGCTGCTGAAATTTTTGATGAGAACATTGAAAACAATTAACAAAGATACGTTGGTATTGCATTATATAATACTTATAGACTTTAGGAGATAATTGATTCATCACAATTTGAGGATATTTTAGATCTACTATGATTCAGTTTACTTGAATAGAATAACAGAGTTAATTGGCATTAGTACTTAAGAGTTAGAAGAAGAAATTTGTTTGATGATGGATTAAAAAGGTATTGAAATAATATTGAAAGTAGTTATTAAAATGTAAAATCGATAGAATCTTGGGTATAGTTGAATACTAGTTAAAAAAGAACGAAAATGATGTTTTATAAGAGTGGGGAGACAATGTAAATAAGGTTCTTAATCTGATTGATCTTACAAGCAATTTGATAAAAAGAGAAGAAGAATTATTTTTGTGAGGAAAATTATTATATAATAATTTAAATTTAATAATGTATTAAGTATTGGGAGGTGACTCAGAATACTCTGAAAATAATATAGAACAATATGATGAAGATTAGGACTAAGGGGATGGCTAAGATGACATGGGAGGATAACAATATTATGATGATGAAGACCAAGATATGTAACCGTAAGAAGAGTATTAGGAATATCAACCAGAGGAACAATAGGATGAATAATAAAGTAACATTTTATAATAAGGAGGCTTCAAATATTAACCATTTGATTAAAGAAAATGGCAATGGGCAGAACCTTTGATAGAGGGAGTTCCTCCATGTGCTCGAGGTGGTCATTCAGCAACTCTGAGCGGAGCTTCGATTATATTGTTTGGAGGACATTATTATGCCAATAAAGATGAAGGATATAAATACTTAAATGACACATATCAGATGGATGTGAATGCAAACAGATGGTTTAAAGCCAAAGTTTAAGGTACTCCGCCTGCTCCTAGATATGCTCATTCTGCAGTTTTGGCAGGACAAAGGATAATTATATTTGGTGGAAAGGGAGAGAAATGTGTGTTTAGAGATTTACATGCACTTGATCCATTGACATTAACTTGGTATTAAGGACCTGAAGGTTCTGGTTCTCCAAGTGCTAGGTTTGCTCATTCTGCAACTTTGGTATGTATTTTAGTCTTATTAATCATAGTACGCTTCAACCAAAATGATAATATTCGGAGGGTGGAATGGGATAGATTATTTTAACGATCTTTATGTCCTAGACTTAGAAGTTATGGCTTGGTCTCAACCACCCTGCACAGGGCCTTCTCCCACTCCTCGTTAAGGACACACAGCTATATAGGTGGGAGCCAATTTAATCATACAAGGAGGTTTCTATTATTAGGAGGATAAAACTCTTAAGACATTACATAAGACAGCCAATCCGAGACATGGATCACATCTAAGAGGCTGCTATTTAAATGATATTAGAATTCTCGATACTGAACACTTTGCATGGAGTAGGTTAAGAGTAAGTGGAACTCCCCCTGCTCCAAGATATGGACATTCAGCCAATGTGAGTGGAGCTGATATCGTAGTGTTTGGAGGGTGGTCTTTGAATTCAGGAGCTAGAAGGTTCTCTATTTATGTATTGTTAGTGAAAATAATTTTGCCACTCCTCCAGATATTGATTACTTGATTGTATTGAACACGGAGAAGATGTGTTGGGAAAAAGCCAAGTATGAAGGCAATGCTCCCAGGAATAGATATGGTCATACAGCCACATCCATAGGTCCACACATTTTGATTTTTGGAGGTTGGGAATACAACAGAGCCACGAATCAGGTAGTTGTATTAAGGGATCTAAATGTTGGATAATAATAGTAGGAGAAGAAAAAATGATATTAATTATAAAAAAATGAGTAGTTTAGAATCATCTCCTAAAAATGGTCTCAATATAGTTGATATTCTGGAGAAGTACAAATAGAAGAAGGCGATTATGAGTCCTCTTCCTCTTGAATAGTTTCAATAGATTGTTTAAGATGCTGGATAAGAATTACTTCAATAGCATCCTGAGTGCGAGAATACTCATTTCATTCCATTCAAACAACTTAACTAGGATGCTATAGATGAGTTAGAGAGATCTCTTCATCAATCTAAGATTATGTGGAATAATTTTAGTAGAGCTTTATTTGC
Organism: Paramecium tetraurelia; assembly: GCF_000165425.1. NCBI lineage: Eukaryota > Ciliophora > Oligohymenophorea > Peniculida > Parameciidae > Paramecium > Paramecium tetraurelia. The sequence continues at coordinate 495,411 of NW_001799011.1, read as the reverse complement.
AGCAAGTCCTATACAAAAAAAAAACAATTCAAAGAAGATGGAATTGTAGCATAATAGAGATGCCTATTATAGGATAAGGAAATAAAATGAAATTCAATTGAAGTTGCAATTAGATGGAATAAATAAGGAATATCAAAAAATACATCTTGAAACTTAAGGTGTAAAATCATATCCATCTATCTCAACCAAGGATCAATTTCGTTAATAACAGATTAAGAGATAATTATAGATGGGATGTTGTCAGGAACTGGTACGTTAAGAAACGGAATTTATTTAATAATAAATTGAACTTACAAAATCTCGATTATTTAATGAAGTCAAGAAAATTGTCGTTTATATTTACAATAATTAAAACAATGGTTGGAACCCATCATCTAGGGAAAGTGGTGCCATGGTAAACTATAATGAAAAGCTTTATCTTTTTGGTGGATCTGGAGCTGGACACATGAGTGACCTATGTTAAGCAAGTTTAGACAAATGTATAATTATAGTTATTTTAGAATTATATAAATGGATGATGATAAAATTAAAGCAATAAATATAATGCAGATCTTATCATACAGCCAATGTATATAAAAGTTAAATGATCATTTTCGGTGGTGTTTTATTTCCACACAAAAACGAAGATAGAATTCATTGCGAAGTCACAAATGAAGTCATTCATATTAATTTGGTAAATTTTGAGATGAAAGTTGTACAACATGCTGGCATAGCTTCTCCAAGAAAGGCACATATTGCAGAAAGTATAGGGAGATATCTTGTAGTTTAAGGGGGCATAGACTCGAAAGGTCATTATTTGAATGACTTCCTTGCCTATGACATTTTAACATAGAGATGGTAAAACGTAGAAATTAATATTCCTGTATTTTAAGATGGTGTTGCATTCCACAAATCCTGTTGCGCTTTAGAACATAAATCCATTGATCTTTATAAGCATGATCCTGATATTACTTTTGAAAATTAAGGCATTTATATCTTTGGAGGACTGGACTCTAATGGATATTACTTGGACAAACTGATAAGGATAGATGTGAGAAGAAGACCAATATTCATTGAGGAAGTGCAACCAAAAGGCAGGGGTCCAATTAGTAGATGCCAACATTCGATGACATATGTAGAATTATCGTAATAAATTGTTATCTATGGTGGCAAAAATGATGACATAAACACTCAAGGATTTTTGAATGATTTACATGTCTTGGAGATTCGGAATTTATCTTGGAGCAATGTCGATATCAGAGGACACCCTTCACCAGGAAGATGCAGTCATTCAGCTTCTGTCATCGAAGAGAAGCTATTTATCTTTGGAGGTGTTAACTAGACAGGATTTGTTAAGTGTGATCTCTTAATTATTGAGCTCAATCAATCAAAGGCATTGGAAATGAGTTAATATGAATCGCAAACAGAAAGATTGCCCTAATAATAAGTTCAGATATAATTGAAACCTGCCACTCCACCGAAAAGGATTCTCAATCTCAAATAATAAATTGAATAAATCAAAAATGATAGTGAAAAAGTGAAGTTAGCTGATAAATTCAAACGATAAAGTATGGCCAGACATAGTCGCAACTTGACAGATGTTCACAGATATAGGACCTTTGCCACTGTTACTGATTGATTTTATCATAATTATATTATAATATTGATGCAATAAATTGACAACCTGGAATATGTCGATTAAGTCAACTCTTGGCTTGATTTGTCCAATTTGCTCATCAAATTGGCTCCAAATCAATAGAAACAGTTCACTAAGGAATTGAGGGACAAACTCAAAAGCGGAAGTAATTATCATCTTAAATTCCATCTTAGACTATTTAAAGCCAGCTCCCATTTAAAAAATGGTGTTACCCTTTCTTTTGCAAGAGAAAACAGAGGAAAGATTTGTGTATATCAAATCACCCACAGGTACAGGCAAAACACTAGCTTTCATATTGCCAATAATATTTTTCTTCGATTAAGATTATATACAATAATATTACTAGGCACAATAGGATGGGCCTGTTCAATATTATCCATATGCCATTATTTTGGTTGCAACTCATGCTCTCTTAGCTTAAATCTAAAAAGACTTTATAGGCGCGACTCCGGACATCTTGTTGAAATAGGGATTTGTATAAATTGTGAATATTCTAGAAAGTCCAACATTTTGATAAAGGTCAGGATGAAAGTATAATAATGGGCCATGTTATTTGTGGAGTCCCATAAACAATTCTAAAACTCATACAAAAAAAAACAATCAACCTGAAAAATGTGAGATTCATTGTGGTTGATGAAGCAGACAACACAATATTGAATGATAAGAGTCAGAAGGTAATCTAAATAATCTCTAAATTTTTGGAATCTAACAATTTGAGATGGAAAATCATATCTTGTGGTGCAACTATGGAGGTTAATGAATTAAAATCCCTATTCATCAAATCATTAGGAGAGAAGAAGCAGGGTGACGAAGAGTTCTTTAAATTTAAATACTTCGATTTTCAAATCACTCTCGATAACATATATCACTATTATGATGGTTCTACTGATAGAGAAGAGGATATGTTGAAAAAAATGGTTTCTGTTATCAAGGATACGTTTACAACATTTGCAGAAGCATAAATTATGATATTTTTCAATGCCAAATCAAAATGTCATGAAACAAAATAATTACTCATGAATGACCCTTAACTAAAGTTTCTGGTTGAAGGAAATTGTCTATGTGAGATAATTTAAGACAATATCTAGGATTATGGTGGTGCTGAAGAAATGAGGAAAGCTTAACAAAAAATAGTTGATGATTTTAAGAATGGGTAACATTTATATATAAATATATTTATAGTGTCTACAAAATAATGTTCTGTTCAGATTTGATGGGTAGAGGAATGAACTTTAGAAAGGTCAGATTGGTCATTAATTATGGAGCTCCTAGAGTCAAGCCTGATGGTGAATTTGATCTTAGAAGGTATAATCAAAGAGTTGGGAGAACTGGAAGAATGGAAGATCTAGGGGTTGCTTTAACACTTTTAAAGTATTTATGTTGAATTAGATTGTCTAGTAAATCGTTAAATTCAGACATTCCTGAGGTAAAGTTTACTGACTTTTTGCAATCCGAAATTCCTGGATTAATTTTAAAGAAGTATGAGACAACTGATTTTTTCAAATAACTAAAAGAAGTGTATACAAAAACATAGCAAAAATAGAAATGAGATATTATTTAAATATAAAACAAATTCATTAAATTTAAAATGCTGAACAGCTTTTATTAGGTTCAATGGTAAGATTTTCTATTTTGATATCTATTTCTTCTTTTTTAACAGTTTCTGCTTATAATTCTTCTTCGATTTTGGTAGAAATCTATTTTTACTTTTTGGAGGAGGAATTCTTGTTGTTTAATTTTCCAATACTTTGCAATATTCTATACTTATTAGAAATAAATACTCTTTCATCCTATGCTTTAATTGATAGGACTTAACAAATTTATCTAGAAATCCTTTGGATGCACAAAAATGCTGATTTTTGAATAACTCTAACGCCTTACCTCTCAATTCCTGTCTTGATATTTTTTTGCCTGTTTATTGAACTCTCTCTATAACCCATTCAATCAACTGCTTCTCAGCATAGGGATTCAGCTTTTTTCTACCGCAGCCCTTTTTTCTTTCTGTACCACTTTGCAACCATCTTTTAAGATTTTTTATTGTTGTTCCCATTTCCAAACTCACCCTTTTAAAATCATCAAACTAAGGGTTTGGCCCTAGCATTTATACAGCTTGATCCTTTTTTTGCTTCGATAAAACATTGTAATGCTCTCTCCTTAATTGAGTGAGATCAATAACAATTTTGCATTCTTCTTGGATTTGTATAATGATGTTGGAAGTCTCGTCTTAGAGTTACATTAATAAACTAGGTAATATTTGGAACACTCATGAAATCAATTTGGGAAAATTATTAACATGATTATAATAATATATAAATTTTTTCATGGTTTCAAAGTTCTTCATATAATCGATTTAACTCTTAAATTGTATATTAATAATAATAATATATTATGACTTTCACATTCAATTAAATTCTGAATTCCAATAACAATTCCTCAATAAAAGGACATGAAGGCAAGTTCTCAACTTAACTCCAACAGAGTATTTTGGTAATCATATTTCTACCATTCTATCAGTAATTAAGTAGAATTAAATTATGATTATTGAAATAAACATAAATAAAGGAAATAAGTAAAGAGTTATTAAGTGATGTAATACATATTAAGATTCTCAATATAATAAAAAGAAGAAAAATTTATAGCAGTTAAGATCATAGAAGTTTAACAAGTTTTCCCTGTTACCATATGCCTCTGGTTGGATCTTGTCCATGACCTTTATGAAATTCACCTTATCCATGTTGGAGTCCTTGCTTCCATAATCCAACATATTTGCGACCATCTGCAAATTGGAAAATTCCATAACCATTTTTTTGATCATTTATATATTCACCTTCATAATATCTACCATCTGGCCATGTCAATTTACCCTTTCCATTCATTTTGCCATCAACCCAATTCCCATCATAAACTCTACCATCTTGCCATCTCTAGATAAATCTACTGTCAAAATTACATAAATTCCTCTGCCATTAAAATCATCAAACTCAAATTCCCCTTCATAGATTTCACCAGTGATGAATGTGATTTTTCCAAATCCGTGTTTTTCTCCATTTAAAAAGTTCCCCACATAAACTGATCCATTGACATACCATTCCATTCCTTCTCCATTGGGTACATCTCTCTCCCAATTGCCTAAAGGTCAACAATGAAAAATACCCTCATATTTACAACCATTATTATATATGTAACTCCCCTAACCCTGCATTCTATTGTTATGCCATTGTCCTCTATACGTATTACCCTCCTTGCTCTTAAACTCCCCTCGACCATGCAAACAACCTTTACTGAATTCACCCTAATAAAAGGATTAATCAGAGAAAGTATATTTTCCTTTGCCATCAGGCATCTAATCTAGCCATTCCCCGATGTAGATGTTTCCCCCCACTAACTTGATGGCATCCAACTTGACTCTTGTATTTTTTGTTTATATTTTAATCTTATCCCGAGGTTCCAAAATATCGTGAGTCAACACACATCGAAATCTGAACGATTGCATTTTCTTGGATTAGTTCATCGAGGATCGTAGAGATTTGACTAGAGGAGAAGCACTCTATTACAATGGTGTCTGCTCAACTTACTCGGATTGACCATCGTCCAAGGAATCAGATTCCTTTGGCTATAATTTTGCACTATACTCCCTTCCAAAATGAGATAGACTCTTCCTTTTGATATGAGTGTCAATCATCGGCAACACATTTCGAGTCTCTTGAGGATCTACTCTTGGAGAATAAGAGATTGTGCGATATTCGATTAAACAGTCATCAGTGGAATTACTTCTCTTTTGATTCATTGATCTTCTCTTCGCCAATTCTTGTCTAGTCCTCATTCTGATACTCTTACTTAAATTGCTATCGACAAATGTATGCACGATACGCTGTCTAAATTTTTATCACCATTTAATGATTGTGCTGCAATAAATTCACAGTATTGTTCTATATTGTTACTTATTACAAAGGTTCTTGTCTCTACACGCATTAATTGCATGAACCCATATTAATATAATTTATTATAACTAATTAATTTAGATCCCTAGCGTACACTTTTATCTTATTTGAATGTTATATCAATTTTCACTTTAATTTATTTAATATCTTTCATATTATAATTGCATCATTACTCAAAATAAATGGAACTGATCCTTAGATTGTTTTAATTTTATCAACCTATTGTTCATCCCAATTTACACTCAAAATAGCTATCAACTAAATCATTACTATAAATATCTCTATTTATAATCAACACTCTCCATTACACTCTACCTACTTGGGTATAATAGGTGTTATGTATAGATACCATTATCATCTACCGGTTTATTGACTCTTATTCTAATCTGTGTAATAAGTCATTCAAATACACTACCAATAGTGAAATAGAATCTACACTCTATACAACTATCATAAATTCATTCATCTATTTGAGTTTGAATGAAAATTTGAATGCAGACAGTTTTATTATATTTTGAATGTTAAATTTAAAGATTTCACCACTATTGTACTGAATCTCTATTAATAGCTCGATTATCATTACTAATAGAATGATTTCTTCAAACTCAAAGGTATATACTTCTTGAATTTGAATTTGAATAAAAAACAATAAATAATTTGTTGCTGGAAATTAAAATTAAGTGATTTAAACTAAAGATAAATGTAACAGGAAACATCTATTATTGATACCTAAAGATTATGTCTGTCTTCCAAAAAACCGATGTATGGATCAGCATATAAAAAGGGTTTGATCCCCACTGCCAGCATTTTCAACAATATATTACAAGTCAACCATAACTAACTATACTTTACTATTTAATGTCAATAATGCCAAAGGTGATTTTGAATTAGTCGAAGGACCTTATATTCTTGAAGAAATTTCAGTTACGAAAGGAGGATAATAAAAACATAAACATAAACATAATTTTTTAAAACAAGATTATATCCTATGATACCTTGAAATAAATTATAAATAATCTATTTTTTATTTTTAAATAAATCAAAAGTTAAAATAATTTAAACCCTTGAAAAAATTTCATATTTCCTTATTATCTTCTACTTTAAACTAAGAAATTTCTTCATTAATTTAATATTTAAAATAAAATAATGTCAGTAAAATTATCAATGGAATTGATATCCATATTACAAGTATTTCTTGCTAATAAAGTGTAGATTTTTCATATTAAAAGCATTTCTCATCAAACTAATTCTAAATAGTAATATAGTTTTTTTTAAAATTGAATGACATTTTCTTATTCTGAAAGAAAGATGACCCCAGAATTATTGAGTTAGATTTGTTTGATATAGCAATCTTAACCCATTGCTCCCCCTCGCTTATCTCTTCTAAATATTGATTTGAGGAATAAGTAATTGGATATTCTTCATTTTCTTTATTGAAAAACTTAAAATCATATTTTAAATCTAACTTAACATTAGTACTTTCGTTTAATTATCTTTTGACTAATTTAATTCTATTATTCTCATCAATATAACTAAATCCTGCTTCCTAAAACTATTCATATATAATGTTAAAAAGCCAAAGCGGGAAATGATTAATATCGGAATTTTCAAATATATTCGTTAATTTCTATTGAGCTTTAGACAAATTATAATGATCAGAAGTATTGGTATTCATATCTTGCTCTGGTCCAAATTTAAAAAGAACTCGGCAAGATGATATATCAATCTAAGTATCTCCAAACTTCAAGTAATTAATTTACACATAATTATAGGAATTTAATTGTAGAATTGGCGACACTATTACTTTTTATTTAGGGATGTCTTTCAATTTCATTTAAAATGACGTTTCTAATGTTTTATCTGTATTACTTTAACATAATTAAAACCCTTCATCCACAAAAGAATTTATATATTGCCCAGGATTTGACAAAGATACTGTAGAGATGGAAAGACTTTGATTTTAGTCGTTAAAATATGTTAAAGGTTAAAAAACCATTTACTGAGTGTCCAAATCATATAATTTAATTTCAGAATGATCAAGTTCTTTATTACCTAAATAACACTGGCGCTTAGCACAATCGTTACAATTTTAAGTGCATTTTGAGATTTAAATTGAATTCAATTTGCTAATTTGAGATTCTAAACTTAAGAATAACTCGAATTCGAATCCATTTATAGTTCCAATTTTGAGTTTACCATTCTATTCCTTAATTTCAAAAATCTTTGATTAGCAAAGCTGAAACTCGCTTATGATGACCAATAAGATTATTATTATCATAGTAAAAATAATGTACTATAGCAATTAATAGTTAATTATCTAATATTATTTTTTAGGTTTATGGAGGGGGTTTCTTGAATCATTTATTTAATTAATAATTTTTCTTCGAAATAATCTGTATTTACGGTATTTTAATCATATTCTTTAAACACTTATCATTTGTTATTGTAATTAATAATGAATTTAAAATCGATTATTTGTTGCTCAAACAAAATAATAATTTTTGAATTGTATCTCTAATTTGCTTAATTATCATAAAAGTAGAAAACTATATTAAGAAAGAAATCAAAAATAGATGAAATTTTAAATTAGTCAACTAAACCTACATTGCTCTTGTTTGATTATGATAAATTTTGATGTTTCTATAGTTATTTTTCTTAAATAAGAATCAAAAATGTATATCATAATGGTTTAGAAATTTAAAAGAATTACCATAATTTTTAATATTTATCTTTTAATCTTAAATTTTTTTATTATAATTATTCATTACTAATTCAAATTACTCACTAATACAATACGAAGGAGCTTATTATTTATAAAATGAGACAAATTATTTGGTTCTCAGTATTTTCTCTAATACATATTACTATGTTATTTAAATCAATCATTAAATTTAAGTGATAATTTCATACATCTTTATAGTATTAGAATAAATTAAGAAATAAGTGAATTGGAGTTTTTTATTGATATTTTATGAGATATTTATAAATACTATAATAATTTAAAAATTAGCATCAAAATAATTTTTATTCAGATTGAAATTAAGCATAAAATAGTATGATTGAAGATAAATCGAAAATTCAAAAGAGAGTTCAAAAATATTCATACTTTCTTAATGACATCTTAGGAGAGGGTTATTCATCATCAGTTTACAAGGGCATTAATTATATAACCAATTAAGTCGTTGCTATAAAGGTTATAAATTTTTCCACTCTAACAACCCCAATTTCCCAAACTCTTTTGAAAAATGAGATCGCTATTTTAAAACAATTAGATCATGAGAATTTGATGAAAGTTTATGAAATTTTTGAGACGAAAAACAACACTTATATTATATGTGAATACTGCAATGATGGGGACCTTGCCAATATACTAGAAAAAAGCAATTTTACTTAAGCAGATATAATGAATATTTTTCTTCAAATAGCAAAGGGTGTAAAGGCTCTTCATGATCAAAGTAAATCCTTGTACATTTATCATTTTAGAGATTATCCATAGAGATATAAAGCCAGCCAACATATTGAGATCTAATGGAATTTACAAGCTTTCTGATTTTGGTTTTGCCATAGTTGAAAATGATTTTGAGAGTATAATAAAAAGATTTAGTGTTGGAACTCCAGTTTATATGGCACCTGAGACGGTTCAGTCAAACTCTTATTCTGAAAAATCAGACATTTGGTCGTTGGGTGTAGTTCTTTACTTAATGGTATATAAGGAAATTCCTTATAATCTCAAAAAGGATGGAGATTTATATGGAAAGCAATAACAAATACACACTAAAATTATGAATGACAAATCGTTAACGAAGAAAATCTAGAAAGTTCTTGTAGGCATGTTGGAGTTGGATTAACAAAAAAGAATGAATATCGATGGAATTTTGTCAATTCTGAATGAATAGAAAAAATTGAAATGCTATAATTCTCATCAGAACATTCCTTTTAAAGTCTTACGTAGAGCAAGTGGATACGATTCAATCTTACATGATGGTTCTAATAATGATAATTATGGAAATTCACAAAAAGTATTAAAAACTTAACCAGATGAGTTGGAGAATATAGATGAAAAAACGGAACTAATATCATTTTGCAATCATCAGAAATAGCATACCTTTGAAGCTAATAACCTATAACAAATTAAACTGTCTGACGAAGAGGGCTAAGAAACTAAATTTGACTCATCCCCTATAATAACTAAAGAAAAATAAAAAAAGTAAATTCGAATCAATATTCCGACAATTTAGTCAACATATATAATGAAGTTGAATTCTAATTAAAATCAATTGCCATCTGAACATAGCGATACACATCAACATAGTAATCCTAATAGTACTAATGATACAATAAAAAACAATCAGTTTTCAAATTGCTAATCTTAAAATCAGATCAATTCTAATTCTCCATTACTTGATCCCAAAATAACCGAAACACTAACAAGTAGAAATAAAGGAGTTTCTCCAATAAATATCAATTAATCTCTCAGAAATTTGATTGTTTCTCCATTAAGATAAAGAAAGGGTCCTACTACAACTTGTTCTCTATCAGATTTTAAAAATATAGCATTAAAAGCTAATCAAATACAACCAAAAAGAAGTGATTTCTTTAAATAAAGAGCTAAGACTGATTTATCCGTTAATAATTTATCGGATATAGATAATAAGAAATAGGAAAAAGAAAAAGAAGTTCCTGTCATCGAGTCTTTATCTGCTACGATTAGACCAACATATAAATTTTTGCTATTTTTAAATTCAGTATTAAAAAAGTTTGACTAAATAAATACGGAGGATAAATAAAAATGTTATTTCCTATTAAGAAAGCTATTAGCAGTAAAGGCATGTGCAATAAAAAATTATTGTCCTGCTTAAATCTAATTAGAATTATAACGCTAAATTGATAGCTTTGAATAGTATTTTGAAAAGGTTAGACCTGTATTTTACAATAATCATGACAGAAAGTTTAGTTAATACTTTAATAATAATTTGGAGTAATTTACAAAAGGATTTTCATAATAATTATATAATTATATATAAATAGTGAATTAGTAATTATTATCAAAAGAGCTATTAATAATTTAAGAAGTAATCAACGAGAACTTAAAGTAATTCAATGATCCTATTTTATTTGCTAGAAGATGGGAGAATTATCAATAATGAGTTTTTCTTCATGTTTAGTTTTTAAATATAATTCTATAATTGAATTTCATTTTATCATTTATGAATTAAAGAAATTATTTAATTTGATCCCACCTTAATAAATTAATTTAACTCTTATTAATATTAAATCAACTGAAATCTCTATCAGGGAAGATATGTGGTGCAATCAATGTCCAAATATAGAGTAAGGCAGCTAACCAAGAAGTGATCATTTTGACCTAAGTTATAGAATAAATTGATACCCAATAAGCCAGTTTATTTGGTTAATATGCTTCAAAAGAAGTCTCTTCAAAGTTTGGTTCACTCCAGTTTGTTAGCAAAATCATCATATAAATAATAGTTATAAACATAATAGTATGAAAGATTAGATATTGGTTTGTCGTGTAAGGCAACATTTCAGCTTATTTTACTAAGGCTTTGGCTTCTTCTAGTTTTTATTATTATTGCAATAATTATTATTCCTCATCTTAATTGCCTTCAGCTTAATTGGCTTCTCTTTATTGATTTTCGAGTTTCTCATCTTTAGATTCTAGTTAAACAATATTAGTTGCAGATGAATTTGATGTTCCAAAGGTTAAATACAAGAGAGAGACAACAGTTAATAATATGCCTACCACTATTTCTACTATTCTGGTTCCTTCTGATTTGGATAATGAATTGCATTCAGTATCAGGCCAAGAGGATTAAGCTTAATATGCTTGAAACACTATATAGATAGCCATGGCTCCTGATGTAAGCAAGGATCCTTATGGATTCCATCCTAATAATTAAACACCAGTAGCTCCAACAATTAAAAGAATTGTAAAGACGTTCATAAAAATGTTTGTTCCACATCCAGAGAACCATATAAAGTTAAAGATGTTCAATGTAAATGCTCCTCCATATAGAATAGCAGTTGTGATGATTAAGATGTACTTCATGTATTCTCCTCCGTTATCATATATACGAATCCAACTTTGACCCCACAGATAAAACACATCAATCAACATGATTATTTAAAAAATCATAAAGAATCCACTTATTACAATTGCAAAATACACATATCCTTTAAAAAAAGAATTTTTTATAAACAGAGTTCCAAAGAAGAAAACTGCAATATATCTAATGTTATAGGAATATAGAGATACAAAAATTTGAGGGGCCATAATCCCTCGTTTGCCACTTTGGCTATTTCTCCTCTAATCAGCATTAAGATCATTAAAAATATGTACATCCACATCAACACAAAACAAATCCTATATATGCTTGACACTCCTAAACATGATGAACTATCATCTGAGGGACAGGAGATGAAAGATAGATAGTTATCAAACAAACCTTATAAAAAAAAGCAAAATATCATCGTAACAAAGATTGTGGTATAATTTAGTAATATGTAAGCCAACTTAATCTATTCTTTAAAAGTTGAACCACAACAAATCTTGCAACAACAGCATAATGACTTACAACAAGCCATTCCTGTACAACACAAAACATCCATAGTAGCAGTGAGACACATTAATCTATAAAAATTATAAAATATTATATATTGTCTAAATATTCCATATTAAAGTGTAGCAAAAATTTTAAACTATGATTTATTAATTTATATTTTGAATTAATTCTTAGTATTCCAAACATTTAATATAGACTGAATTTTGTTTTAAGTCTGTATATGAGTAGGAAATAAATTAAATAATTCTTCACAATTTTATTATTCAATATAAATATTTTTAATCTGTTCTGATTTTGGCAATTATATTAAACATTTTTAATATATATCCATTAATTCAAATAAGTAAAGGCAATTGGGTTTGTTAAATAAAATTTAGATATTTTATATTTTATTTATATATATATATAATTTATATAAAATGGGGAATTGTTTAGTGAGTCGCAAGGATCCAGTACCATTGGCTTTTGATTAAGCAGAATATTAAGCACTTAATAATCAGTTCCACTATTATTGTGAATTAAGTAGCCAGTAATTTAAAAGCATATTTAAGAACACGAGATGCTAAGGGGCTGAACTAGAAATCATTTGAAGATATTTTCTGTGAAAATCCATCTTTTGGAATTAAGTTATTCAAATTTTTAGAGTCATATTCCGGATCTCAGGGATTAATTAAGAAAGAGCCTTTGTTTGAATTTTGTAATATCCTATCTAATAAAAAGTGGAATTGTTGGTCAAAGATGTTCAAACTAATATTCCTACGTTTAAGAACCTGGAGAGATTTGAACTCATGTCCTTGATTTCATTATAAGATTCTAAATTTTTAGCAACCAAAGAAGAATTAGCTTAATTGCAATTGACATATCTAGACACCATAGGAGTCATTAAAGTAATACATTATTATAATTAAGGATTTAATTAAAATGCATTAAATAGGTAAAAAAGTAGTTGCTACCAATGAGAGATACATTAAAACTTTGGTTGATATGCTTTATAGTAAAATTCCAACATATTCTATTAGAAACTGAAGCTGGTTCCTTATCTTGGGTTAATTTGGTGGAATTTGTGACAAAATAAATGCCAGGAACTAAGCAAACTATTAAACTCTATTTTTAGGCAAAATTCATGGGAAAATAAATTAATGTAATAATTGTATAAAATAATCGTAGAATTTTATTCCAGTTATTAATACACCATCCTATTTCTTGACTGATGAATTATATTTCCAATTATTACTGAGCACAAATTCAATCTTAAAAAATTGTTCATAATTGACTTTACTTTATTCCAATATTGCTCATTAGGGTGGGTTTAATTAAATGATTCAGGCTATGAAAGGTAGTCTATTAGCATTTATATAATTTAGATAGTAAATTACCCACATTAATATTGGTATAACACGAGGAAATTTATGATTAAAAAGTTAAATTGTAGAATTTTGGAGCAATTACTAATTTGAAATGGTATGATACTTAATAGTATTTTGGAACTAAGGATGATTGTATTTTTAGTCTCTATCCTTATTATAAGATATTTAAATCAAAAAAAGGAGAAGAAAATTATTGTTATTTAGATTCCTAAAAGGGTTTTGGATTCGGAGGCAAGAATGCTGAAGGATGCCGAATTTGGATTGACAAAAACATTGAAAATTCATATTGTAACCAGTTTGATGATACTTATGAGAACGGCCCAATCGTACTTCCCTATGTCAAGAAGCTCAAAATCAAAATTATTGAAATTTGGGCTATCCAACATCCAGCTGAGGATTTAGATGATAATACAGAAGTCATAGTAGATTTAAAGGATCCTCTCCTTTAATAACCTGATGAAGTATAATTTCCAGATTCCAACGCTGATTACTATTGGGTTAATTAAGATCAAAAAATTGAAGAAAAGAATTCTGGGTATTATTGGGAAGTATAGGATGAGGCAAAATGATTAGTAAATAAAAATATTAATACATTTTGAAATATTTATCTTAAGAATTGTTTAGTCCCTTTTTATAGACAGATGGAAATATAATATTTGCTAAGATTTATAAAAATTTTGAACTATTCCAAATTTAGTCTATTCCAGAATTCTTTAATTTATCTAAAAAGCAAATACGCTATAATTATTCTTCTCTGAGTGATACAATTTCAATTAATAATGATCATTAAGGTTATCAATGTGATATTCAGGATTGATGCGTCATTAATAAAGAAAATAAATATTTTAAATGAAATGATTGCTAATTAATTTATTAAAATTTAAGTGATTAATTATTCTCATCGAAAGTGTTGAATTAAATATCATTTTTGAAACAAGATTCTAAAAATAATTAGAAAGAGAATTCAAATTAACCAATAAAATTTTAAAGTGTGAATATCAAAAAATAATTCTATAAAAGTACTTATTATAATAAAATAGCATTCAGAATTAAAAATTATCATTACAATAAGAATAAATTGCCTTTCATTTATTGCAATCTAGTAAAGAGAGTTCATAGATAATGTTTTGAGTAGTTGATTATATTGAATTTATTAAAGTGCTGCTTTCGTCATATAGATCCTTTGAAATTTAGTTCCATTGATCATCTGCTTAATTTAATTCTTCTAAAATATTTGCTAAGTTAGTATTTTCAGATTCAAATTATTGACACTTCTTTATAGAATTCGCAAGTTTTTCTACAGGGTATGTTTTAAATTCCGTCATTGGTAATTTCAAAACTTTCTCAGCTTAGTGAAGACGATATTTAAGATCAGATACTTCATAATGTTGTTTTTCATTAATAAGTTACTCTAGAGAATCCAATGCCATACGAGTTGGTTTATTTATTTCAATCTAATTCAGGTATATGTTCTTAACTTCATTTATGGATTAAATCAATTGCTTTGCTTTTGTTTACTACAGTTTTTTTTCTAAGTAATTGATTTATTCAAGTAATGCATTTTTTTCTTATTAATGAATTTTATCTATTTCATCAACGATTTTCATCAACTGTGTGTTTGAAAATTCCACTTAAACAGATGCATCCTAGATATTTTTTATTTAATAAGGATTTCTTTTCATTGAAGTTAATTCGTTCTTATATTATTCAGATGAATATTGATTTATTTGATTAATCATAAATTTTATTATATTTTAGAAATTCAATTCACAACAAAGTCAAGTACGATACTTGAAATAAATGATAAATACAATACTTCATTTGAAATATTAAACTTAATTTAATTATTGCAATTCTCTCAGGATTTCATAATAGTTTTATAGTTTTATCATTATTTTCATGCATTTTGTTAAAATGTAGATAAATATAAATTTTTAGATTGTTAAAAAATTTGGTTATCAGTTAACTATAATACAAATACTAAAATACAAAACAAGAAATTTAATGAAAATGGTTGAATTCATTATTATCTTAAAAACATAATTTCGATTTACTTTTTTTCTTAAATCTAAAAATAAATTAAATTCATTATCATATCACATTAAATATTATTGAAAATCTTACCAAACCTAATAGTTTACAAATCTATATAGTCTAATTTAGTTAGTGAAAAACATTTTATAATTTTATAACAGATTTTTAATATTAATAGGAATATATCTTGAAGTTGTGAATAATAGGTTAAATGGAGAAGTATAATGTGATCTATGAGAAAGTTTAGGATGTTGAGCAAAGATTGCATAAAATAATTTTAGCTTATTATTGTGATTATGAATTGAAAGGAGCATTGGAGAAGGATGAAATTGCACTTTCAAATGGATGTAATTTAAAGGCAAATCAAATATTTTTCAATTTAAAATATATTAATTTTTAGTGTAAATTTAAATATTCTAAAAGTTGAAAATGGAGAAATAATCTGTTTAAATTAAACCAATATTATAAAGTTGAGACTAAAATACTTAGTTGGTTTGACATTTGGTGTGAAATGATTTTATATATGACTTACTCATGAAATGCTTAATTTATAAGGTCGAATATGTTCAATATAAGATTAATTCATAATAATTGAAATTATAGAAATTAAAACATGGGTGCAACTTGTTGTAAATCAAATTTACAAACCTAAGATGGTACTCCTTAAGAATAATATTTGTTATAGAACTATCTGTGCAATCAGCAGCTTTTGGCGAGAATGAACAGGGTTCTTAAAAAAGAGTAGTTAAACAATCTACTGCTAACAAACGTCAAGCATATACACCAGCTTAGACTTTTGGATTAGGATTGAAATAAAACCTGTCTGAGGAAGGGAAAGAAGTTTATGAGGAGCCAAAGAAGGTTTCTATGGTAGTGTCAAAGGAGTTAGAATAATTGTTGGAGCGATAGAATTCGGACACGGACAGAAAGAAGATATTGGAGTAGCAGTCTGCATAGAGTATGATGTTAGTGATGACATTAGAGAAAGAGCATAAATTGAATGTGAACATAGACGTCTTTGTATAGTTGAAGAAGGGTTAAATATCTGATCATTATGTAACTGGATAAGTATTGGGAGAAGGAGCTTTTGGGAAAGTGTGGAAGGTGACACACAAAAAGACTAATTTGGATAGGGCAATGAAGCAACTCAAGAAAAGCTCAATTTTAAAGGAGGATAAAGAGAAATTGTTTTCTGAAATGAATATATTGAAGAACTTAGACCATCCAAATATTGTAAAATTGTATGAATTATTCGAAGATGATAAAAATTACTATTTGGTTACCGAGTAAGTACTAAATTGATTGAGGATAGGTATTGTTCTGGTGGAGAATTATTTGATCGTATAAAGAAAATGAACTTTTTCAGTGAAAAAAAAGCAGCAGAATTAATGAGATAAATCCTAAGTGCTGTTTGGTATTGTCATAATCAAAAGATTGTGCATAGAGACTTGAAGCCAGAGAATTTATTATTTGTGTCTGATTCACAAGATGCTGATTTAAAAGTGATAGATTTTGGGACATCCCGTAAATTTGAAACTGGCAAAAGGATGACAAAAAGATTAGGAACTCCTTATTATATTGCTCCTGAAGTGTTATTGGAGAACTACAACGAGAAATGTGATGTTTGGTCTTGTGGTATCATTCTTTATATCTTGCTCTGTGGTTATCCTCCATTTTCAGGTAGAAGTGAATCAGATATTTTGAAAAGAGTGAAGGCAGCATAATTAAAGTTCGATCCTGAAGATTGGGCTCATATTAGTGAAGATGCTTAAAATCTCATTAAAAATATGTTGAATCCCAATCCTGCCAAAAGATTAAGTGCTGAGGAAGCATATAATGATAAGTGGATTTAAAACAACGCGCCTTCCAATTAAGTCAATCAAAAAGCCTTGTAAAATCTACAGCAATTTCATGCGAAGAGCAAATTCAAATAGGCAGTTCTGACTTTTATGGCCACTCAAATTATCACTCAATAAGAGTAGGATGAATTGAATAAGACATTTTAGGCTATTGACAAGAATGGAGATGGCAAACTCTCAAGACAGGAATTAATAGATGGTTACACTTTAGTTACCAACAATCAAGAGTTAGCTACTCAATAGGTCGATCGCATTATGGAATTAGTAGACATTAATAGATCTGGGGAAGTAGATTTTACAGGTAATCATTCATACACATTTATTTATAATAGAATTCTTAATTGCAGCCATGAATTAGGAGAAGTTCCTGTCTGTTCAAAAGATGGAATAGGCCTTTAAGGTCATTGATTTGGATGGGGACAACTACATCTCCAAAGCAGAGTTATAAAATGTTATGGGGGATGTTGATGATGAGGTATTTAGATGTAATTTAATGAGATTTGGATACAAATACTTAAGGAATGTGATAGTGATAATGATGGTAAAATATCATTGGAAGAATTTTCAACCTTATTACAATCCAAAGTTTTATGATTTGTAGAGATTGCTTAATATTAATTTTATTATTATCTTTATTATAATGATAATGCATTTCATTTCCTTTTTCTTGGTTCAGGAACTGTTGGATTGAGATCAGCCAATTTTTGTTTGATATAAATCTTTCTTAGTGATTCAGCATTCTCATAAGGTGATGATCTTTCAGGACATTCCAAAAAGAACCAAAGAATCTTAAATAAATTTAATTCATACATTTTCCACTTTGCATACTCTTTTTGGAAGGTCATCTTTCACACTCTTCTCTTTCAGGCAAGAGACAAAGTTTTTCTCCAACCAATTGCATTCGTTTCTATGTTGTTAGTATATTAATATTACACATCATTAAGTGGTGGACGATATTTGACTTCCATGATATTTATATTAATATTAATTAAAATCAATCAAATTAACATAAAAATCTAATTCTCTATCCTTCACGCTCTTCTACAATACTCTACTATTTGCCGACCCTTTATTTTTAATCAATTTTAGATAACTTAATATTGTTTATCCTTTGAATATAGTAATAAAATTTGGGAATAATTGGTAAGCATCAAAATAGAAACAGAGTCTATTTAGATTCAATGATCCCTATTGATTCAATTAAATATTGCTCTAATTTTTAGTTAATTCACTTTTCAAACATCCTAAGAATTTAGTGTTTCTCTACATTTAGTTAGAATAGAAAGCACTTGGGTATTATCAAATCGAAGAAATATTGATTATATTAATCCTCAAGTGCACTTACTAAAACTACTATATACATACATGTTAATTAATTAATTAAATCACAAATTCAGGAAAGAAGCATGGATGAAGTTATTTCTGTATATTAAACTAATTCTCCTACCTGCCTCATAAGGATTCAGTGTCAATAACTATCTTATATAGGGGATCTTTAACTCCACTTAAATTATGTCCAACTTTCGAATTAATTGATTCGAGCTACTATAGATGCAAATGTGAAACACATCGTTATTGAAATAAATAGCCATAAACAACATTTTATGTTTCATAAATGCACCCTTATAAAGTAACTGATATTTGATGAATTGACTATCATTATTTTTGTTTAGTTTCATAATTTCTTAATTGCTTGGCAATATTTTAAATTTCAAGTAATCCTCCATTATTTAATTGCATTACTTATAAATTTAGACTTGCTTTCCCCTTATGTTTAAAGGGATGTCTACACTTTTGCAAGTATCATACTCATAAATTCTTAATCTAACAGGTTGCCAACGAAACGATTATTGAATTTCTTGACATGGAATATAGCATAAAAAATTGCATGTTCTATCATTTGAATAAACTAATTCATTCAACGTTGCTCTGAACGTATCTAAACTTATTTAATTTTTATTGATATTCATTTGCTTTAAGATTTCTAGCCATATCTTCTTCTCAAATATGCTTTTTTGGTTTCTTAATAATAAAGTATCAAATAACCAGCACTCTCTATTCAGAATTTCTTCAAAAGAATTTTCTTACACATTATTAAATTGCAGAGTAGATTATCTCAACACATTATTAATACTCGATAGACTTGATGTGGCAGATCTCTTGTAACTTTTTTTAGTATCTTTTATCTATTGAATATACATTTAAGTTCTATTTCTAAACGTCTCTGGTGCTTTTATTATTAGAGAATGAATCTTTGAAATCTCATTAAACTTCCAATTTCTAAAGAACTATTCCATTACTTCTTTAGGTTGTTCTGGAAAGATGGAATCCAAAAAATATTTATTCATTATTACAAAATCAGATCTATGTATTGTGTAATAGAATCTTCTACAATTGCTCTAATTATAAAAGTATACCTGAAAATAGTTCTTTATTAGTGTTACTGTTATAATAAAATAGTTTTTATCTATTTTCTTAATCTATTTATAAATAACTCTTGAATATAATTTCTATCCAATTAAAATGTTATTATCATTAAATTAATTTCCCAATAGATATTATTTTCGAATTTGATTTTGAGTAATGGGAACCAATTCTAATCTTGAATAGGTCAAAGTTGTTTTTAAAATGAAATATTTACACAATTAATTCATAGTTTTAATTATATCCTCATCAAAAACTTTATAAAGAAATATATGAACCTTGCTTTTATTTCCTACTGGCATGACTTTAATTAATAACATTTCTTAAAATACTGTTCCAGTAACAAAAACATATCCTATATCTTATATTTTACTTTGAATAAAATACTATTTCGTATTCACTAATTTATCCTAAATTAGCAAGAATCTAACATCTTTGGATATTGATTATCTTCTGTTATTTTATAATAGCTTCCATCCTGTTAATGTTTTCTTCATCATAGTCTTATAACTAAAGAGAAAGTCTCTCATCCTTCCGTCAATCTATGAAATATGAAACCAATTCTCAGTTTATTAAGAATTCAAACATATGATCTGTTTTCTATGATTATTTTAATACATGAATAATTGGGCTCTTGCAGCATTGTTTCTAATGTCCTAATGCAATCTATTAATATCTGACTGTAGTTGCAATTTAACCTTAATGAACTTGTAATTATATTGAGTCTATTTAACTAAAAAAAGAGAATTAAAATGAGGAAATAATGTGATATCCTTTCCAGCTATTGTATTTTCATTTGTCCTTGCTATATGTTTGTTCATATCTTCGTGAGACAGAATCAATCTAATTGGAAATTTTGGTTTCCTAAGTTCATCAGGTTCTGCCAACATCAGTTTGCCATCTATAAGTCTCAGGAGTTTACAACTTCTTAAATGAACATCATTGTATACAAATGAATTAGTATTGATGACTCCAAGCAGGAAGATAATATCTATTAATGGATCTCTTTTATGTTCCTCTATGAGATCGAGGCTCTCACTATCCTGACTTTAACTGTCTTAAGACATCTCATTCAATTCTTCCTCTATAAATTGAATCGATTCCTTAGCGAAATACAGTTTCTTATTCTATCTAAATAACTTTAGATCCTTTTTGGTAGATGAATCGTCAGCTTCATCTTTTTTCAATTGGATCTTGCAATTTACAATTTCTAATTTTGATTTTAACACCTCTTGTAACTTAATTATATCTATAATATATCCAGTTCTTCCAACAGAATAGTTGATTAAGTCCTTCAATTGTATATCCAACTCATCTTCCCATTTGTCCTTACAAAAGATTTATTCCAACTTTAACTTATTAGTTAGAGTCAAAAAGTAGAATTATTTGTCAATTTTAATAATTTAGGTTTAAATTAAGTAATTATCAGAATGTATGGGTTTATATTGCAGCTTGTTGGAATTGACGATAGGCAATTCTTTTTTAAAGTAGTAATGGGATTCAACTTAGTATTTTTACACAATTTAGATAGAAGTAGGAATATAATTAAGTGGAGGTACATTTAATTTGAATTCAGGAAAGTATCTTTTGAGATAATCCTGAGTTTCTAGTGAAAATATTTCAGACAATTCTGCTTAAGTATCTGGTTATTGCAATGAAATTCTAGCATTTGCTTTTAATGATTACTATTATTTATACTTAGAATGAGGAGAATCATTAGAATTCTATCTAGACATTTTATCATTATCTTTAACAGAGTCCTTGTTCTTGATGCTTTTTACAGGTGATGCAGACCTATTCTCTTCAAATTATGGTGTGTTGCTATCATTCATAAAACTCTATTAACTATCATCTGCAATGAAAAGATGTTTATCTTTCATTTTCCTGCGTTATCTTTTTGTCAATTCTTTTTTTAATGGCTTTGTATTTTTTTAGTCCTTCAATTGCATAGACATATCTGTATACTAGAAATATGATTTCATTCTGTGAATTTTTTTTTAATATATCTCATTGTTGTATTTTTAAATGGAGTTCTAGAGATCCTAAGTTTCTGATTTAAACTTGAAACCATTGATAGTTTTTACATAACTCATCCTCCTGATTAGAAATAAGATCTTGGATAGTAAATCCTAATAATAATCTATTTTATAAGTTTCATGGCCTCTAACATTCTCAATCTAATTCTTAAGTTTAAGATCTTCATTTTCTTAATTACTACTGACTACATATAGAGTATATTATCGATGTTATTCCTTCCATTCATTTAATAGATTTTCCTAGATGAAGTAGATTTGAGTTAGTTGGTTGAATAATTCCAACATATCATCGTAATTGGAAATCTCTTTATAATGCTAGGCTAAGGAATCAATTATGAATCTCACTTAAAACTTTCGTATGTTATTAGATAATTCTATTGAAGCAATAACTTAAAGCGTTGCTAATTTTTTTTAATTGGATAACATGGCCTAAATTAACTCAACACTTAATTGTTGATATTCATTTTTATCTTATTTTTTCTAAAAGATTTAACCTCTAAATTTAGGATTCTGTAATATCCACTTTGAGGTTTCATGGTCAGTAAATAGTTTATTGTAAAAATGAATAGAGTAAGATTCTAATTAATTTTCAGGAGATATTAACTTATGTATTATTTTACTCGCTTCATTTTCCAATATCTTTTTTTCAACAATCTCTAAGATCTCGAATCCATATGTACTTGATCTAGTCATGTTTTTGTTATGCGGATGTAATCTTCCTGGAGATGTGGCACTTTGCTTCGATTCAACTTCATTCCTCTTTTTTCTGGAATAATAGACATGATGTTTCATTTTAGCCTTGATTCTATCTGCAGCAGCTAATAGAACCTACATTGAATGATTTTCTAAGAATTTATCAATTATGGGATCGAAATGTTTGATTACTTTCAAAGGTTCTTCTTCAAATGAATAATTTTTGTTATCCTCTTATTATTTAATAATATCATCATCATTTTCACTAGTCAAATTGATCCCACTACCAACTAATCTGATATTACTCAAAGTAGGTTAAATTTCATTGGTTGTGATTTTCTTTTAAGAACTTCTCTCAATCTTTTAATTGCTGGGATTGCTTGGAAACTTCTTACTGTCTACTTTATAAGCAATATTATTTTTGGAAGGTTCTCTAATTTGCGGTCTTTGAGAATGAAATGGGGGTATTAACTAAATTAAATAATTGGAGGAGAATTATTTTGTATTTCTTTGTTTTATAGCATTGACTATATCATATTTCTTGACTTCTTCGTAATGAGGCCTATTAATAATAAGATCATTAATTCTATCATGTGGTTAAGCAGTTTCCAATTATTTTATGAGACTTTATTCTAAAGATGGAACTCTATTTTAGGCTTTACTTGTATTCTTCTTCGACACTATTGATTAACATCGAGTTGGACTCGTCATTTTAGTAGTTCCTTGTGAACTCAAAGGTCTTTTCATAGCATTCTTTATGATAAATAGTTGCTAAAATTACTATTCATTAAACTTAGGGGGAGCTCTCTAACTCATAATAGGTTTCTCGATTTTAGTCTTATCTATCTTTTTTGCTAATTTTGGTGCTCTGGCAGAATCTACATTTATTATATAATTATTGATGTATGTATTTTTTGATCTAAACGATAGAATTTTCTTCTCTTCTCTCTCGGTCATTTGAATTGGCTGTGCATTGTCTTGCTCCTCTTCATCTTAACTTTGAATCTCCAAATTAACTGAGATTTTATCACTCAATTACTCATACTATTTTTTGTATTCTTGTGTTCTTTTGTCTTCAAATCCCAGCAGTTCTTCGCATAGATGATAGGACTAAAAGAACAGTTGTGTTGCCTCTTTATCTTTATTTTACCTCAAGAAAGTCTTTGCTTGGAAGGATAAGGCTTATAGCAAAATTTGTTGAAACTTATTGGGGAATTCCTTGTATAAATAAAAGCTCAGTCCAATCTCCTCCATCAAATTTAACAATTATTCATTCAACGGGATAATATCGTTCCTCTTGCACAACCTACCATTTTCAATTACATGATTGAGAATTTGAATTTAAATCATTATTAAATTCCTTTGATTGACCTTTGCCAGGGGAATTAACTTTATCAACAAATTGTATGCCTAATTATAATTCTTTGTGAATTCGAAGTACTCAGCATATAACATAAATGTTTAATATTTTATGATTAGTTATTCCTCCATATTTAGCAAATTGGCTAATTCAACAGCTCTTTGCAGATACTTTTCTCCAGGAAGCTTTTGAGATATCAAGTATTTGCCTGTTTGGTTAAGCATCTCAATAAGCCTTACGCGAGTTTCTTGAGTCTTAGAAGAGTGCTCTCCAAATTCTGAAAGGGCTTCTAAATAGGATCTTTCGAGCTGAAGAAGTGAGACTTTCATGTATATTTATTTATTTTTATTATAAAAATCAACGCTATATTCTATAAACTCAACTATTCACATTTTTAAATATTAATATGTCAACAATATAACACAGAAAACTTAGAGAAATAACTTAAAGTAACAAACTTAATCCCGAGAATGGCGATACAAAATATTTCACTTATTCAATAATCAAAAAACTCTTACATTTTCTGTCATCAATAACTATAACTTTATTTTTAGCTCCTCTTTTGTGATCATATATTCGCAGTCTGTATCAAAATAAATTGAATCTTACAGCTGTTAATAAAAATAATTTTCACTTGCGAACTCCAAATATGAGTATAAAATTGTTGTTTCATTTTTCTAATGATATATTTTATTAATTTAAAATGCTCTTAATTATTTTATTTCAATAATAATATAACTAATTAATTATTTAATTAAATATAATCAAATTATCCTCTCTCCATAATCTTAGATTTTTAAACTCAGAAATTCATTATCCTTCCTGAATTAATCAAAACCATACATCATGTATTTATAAATAGGATTATTTTACATTTATAAATTAATCAATTTCCTATCTTCTTAATTTCCAGGATTGATTCATACTCCTCTTGTGAAACAATTTTGGCATTCTTTGGAAAGTAAAACAATTGTGATTCTTGCTCTATTAATCGTTCTGCTTCCAATTTAATCCTCTTCATCTTATCACTAAATACTGACAGATTCATACCCATAAAACATGTCATATTAATATGCACAAACAAACCCTAAAGGAACCAATACTACTACAGGCAATGGATTCTAAATGATGTCAAAGTGTACCTTCTTTTTTATTGCTCCAATCACACAAAAGGGAAAGATCAAACAGTAAAACGAGGCATACCAATGGAAGAACTCCTTACCTGAGGCAAATTAAATTGCTAATTAGGTTTGCCTCTGTTTGAGTATTAATTCTAATTGCTTTTTCTGCATCTCCTTTTGCATTTCTTTTTAGTTTTCTTTCATACTGTTTGATATAGATTATCCCATTATTAAAGTTAAAATTAATAAATTTCTAATTGAATTTTAATTATATAGTAATAAGTGAGATTTCTTGAATTCTTATTAATAATATAAAATTTAGAAATACAAAAATATATAATTCAAAACACTATTCCACGAGTAAGATTAACAATAATACAACTTATATTATCTGATTGTCTCCTATAAGTGACATTATATTAATAAGCACTTAATACTACTTATTATGCAGCATCTTAAGGATCCTAGAATCCAATCTACTGTTCCTTATACATATTTCTAACAAATTCAATTACTCTTTGACTAGGAGAAATCTATTAAAAATTCTATTCAGCTTATTCAGCATTCCCAAATCCATCAATAATACCATCACTGCACAACAGAATGAATTCATCTGTTCTATAATCAATCTTGGTAACTCTAACATCTGGTTTAGGAGTGATGATATTTTTTTTGAATTTCTTTTTCTCACTAAAATCCCCAAAGGCTCTAGACACAGCTAGATTTCCAAGTCTACCTCCTATTATTTCCCCACCTCCTTTCCTTTTTATTCTCGCTTATTCGGCAGGAATATTAGGTTTGTGGTCTTCTGTTAGATTGATGGCCTCCCCTTGTCTCGATAATATTGCCCTCGAATCCCCGCAATTGATACTTACTATGTAATCTCCGATGATCATTACGACCACTGCCACACATCCTGAGTCATTTTAAGCATTTGCCTAAACTACATCAGTTAAGAAATCACTATCTGTTTCTTTGAATGCTGCTCTAATGTTTTCAAATAGAAAAGCCAAGAATTTATTTTAATGATCAAACTCCTTTTATTCTTAATTAAAATACTCTCTTATATTATCCATTAGATTTTATGACATATAATTAACACATGAATTGCCATTATGGCCATCAAATATTGCATAACATGAAACTGGAACTCTGCTGCTCACTTGCAAATCTTAAATAATTGTACATTAATCTTCTTATGTTCTTTTGGTTCCAAGATCTTAGAAATAACCATAATTGAATCTTTGAACCAGCAGTTCAATCTTATTTAATTTAATAACATCATCAGGCTAAATCAATCTGGTTTCCTCTTTATTTTATTTATAGAATGTATTGTAAGTATCAGTTTTTGAACCCCAAATCCAATACTTACCTTAAATGAACTTAATCAGCAATTCAAAATCGGGGTTCTCTTCCAAATCATCTATTTCTTATTTCTTAAGTAGAATGTCAGGTGGTTTCTAATATCTTTGTGTTTTCGAACTGATCTTTGCACCTGTCCAACCGAACTACAAGACTACAGTGTTTTTTTGTTTGTCCAGTAGATTAATCTTGAATGCATCGTAATTTTAGAGAATGATATCGTCGATTTGATTATAAGCCTCTCTTAGCTTTACCAATTAATCTTGAGTGGCACTATAAGATTGCACCGAACTTATTAATTGATCGATCTTACTCTACTTCAGCTATTTAAGGTTGTTGATATTGTTTCCAAAGAAAAAGTGCTTCAACCCTTAGAGATCGTACATTGAAAGCCACTCCAGAATTTCATTAAACCCTTCTTAAACAGTTTGGATGATATAAATTTGTTTTCCAATTGTTATTTCCATATTATTTTTAATGAGTGCAGGACAATCATACCGAATTTTGATTAGGGTTGGGCCAAAACAAGTGAGATGATATCCGTTTTTCTTTTATTCTTCATTGTACTTGTATTTAATTTTCACATGAGTCCTCTCTAATCCACAATCCTCCATCTAGAGTGTACAACTATCATCACTGCCAATCGTTTCACCGCTCTCCACCAAATTAAGGTATATGAACATTCCTCTGTACATTCCCTTTATGCATCTCAACACATAATCAGTTCCATTATCTTCGATTTGAGATACACTTAAATCTGACTCCATGTTTTTTGTTAAAAGTTGAGCCTTCAATTCTAATTTGCTCTTACCTCCTCCTTATTCCATTTTTTAATCTATCTCCGATTCCAAGATTTGAGCCATGTCAAAAGGTATTATAATTTTAATTAAATAAAAAAAAATATAATATATAACTTAGATTATCCAGCATATGGTTAATAAATGGATAAAAAAAGTCATTTATTTATTTTTATCAATCTGACTGGAGAAGATCTTCATCTGTCAAAGGCTTTGCAGTAATTTATTGGAATTTCATCTTATGCTAGTTCTAATTGGAAGTATTCACTCGTTCAGTATTATGATATAAATTTTCTGGGAGACTTGCCGCAATTTGAACCTCAGTCTACAGAATAGCATTTTCAAATTTCTCATTGGCATCAAAATTCATAGCTTTCGCCATATTTTAGATTTCATAATACTTCTGGAAGATCATTTCAATTGTAGGACCAAGTAGCTGGATTATTCTTTGGTTTTTTTTATTATTATGATGCTATTTCAATCTACTATAAGCCTCATAGATCTTAATTAGTTTTTTCGGTTTATGATATGAATTAGCCGTTCTTCTCATCCTTTATTTTGGTTTCTATGAATTTAGCTATTTAAATAGATCGATTCCATTGGCTTCTTCTATAGGTTAATGCTAATGGGAAGGATCGACATTAATAACTGGTTTTGGAGTGTAACTAAAAACCTTAATTTAATCCTTCTCTAAAATGATTGATTTTAATTTATCGATTTCTTGGATCTTTTACAAGAGATGAACAATATCAAGATCCTTATCAATTACCACTTTGCATTGTTCCAACATCTTTTTGGTTACCTAGATTTATTCGCAACAAGTGCACCACAGAAATTCATAAAATATGAAATTAATTCCTAATCTCAAATCGTGTCTGGTTGAATTAAATGCAGTGATTAATCTTTATAGGAAATTCCCCTTATAGTCTTACAACTATTCCACATACTTTTTATATTGCAAATGATCAATTTAAGGTGTTTCCACTTATTCTCGTTATTGTGTTTGCAGATTTGAAAGTGTAGGATTCTGAATCTTTTAGCTATTCCAAGCTCTCATCACCATACTTGTTTTTATTATTGTTTTGGCATGGTGTTTTAATTTCTATTACAAATCAGTCACTCTATTTATGGACGCTTAAATAACATTCAATAGCTTGTCATAGGAGAACTCAAATTATCCGTTTCTTCTCTTTGGAATATTAAATTAATAGAGATGATTTGCTAATGAGATTTTTAATCCCATCTCATTATATTATAGAGCGATTAAACCAAATATAGTAGATATGATTTTTAGCATCCCTCCAAAATATGACAGAAAGGAATCAATAGTGTCTGCAGCTTTTTTGGTTTATTCGTAATCTTGACTAATTCTGAAATTCAATGAAAATATAGTATTTGGATATTCATGATATCCCTAAATTAAAATTAGTTATTACTCTAAATTCTCTGTAGTTGTATAAAGAGAAGGACCAATAATCTTTTCTCTCTTCGTCTTTATATAAACTCAGAATACTGTTATCAGCTATGATTTTATTGTTTTTAAAAAATATGTCCGCTTTGCTTTCTTCTTTGAGAGTAGTCTATAAATAGAAATCTGAATTTAAATATCGAAGGAGATAATTATCTGCACTATCCCTCATGTAGATCGAGGATTGAATCAGAGTTGACAACGATACTATAATAGATTTATTTTAAGCGAGATAATCAACCTATTCCTTACTGTAGCAATCCTCCCTATAACAGATAGAGACCTTTAAAGAGGGATACTAAAAGAAATCAGAGTTGAATGTGCCTTGTAATTTGAAACTAAAATTTTGAGGTAGACATAAATAAGAGCCTAGATTGTCTTTTATATCTTAAAAGCCCTCATAATTAACATATTAAAAATGCTCGTCTCTACACTGTTCGAAGAATATTTCATTCAACACTGATTTGATACGCGTTCCGTTATCTAATTTAGATATTTGTGTCTAGATCATGGCAATATCATAGGCTGTCTTATTGTCATTTGGATAATAAATGGAGAATGGATTATCCAGTTTTATGGCAAACATGAAGTTAGTGATATTCATTTCTTAATAATCTGGATTCATATTTTGGAGTTGTTACACATCAATCTAGATAAGCAATTTCGATACTTAGAATTTATTTCTCAGTAACAGGCTGGCTAATCCAGATATAAAGATATATAGAAACACAATTGTCATAGCAATCGACATGAGTCCTCCACAAACACTTTAGTATTGCTTTCTGTTCCTAATATTGAAGTTCAAAGAGACTCCAAAATTGTCATAGGATCGAATCATCCTTTTTATATTTTTCATCAACGAGAACATAATATTAATATTAATCAAATAATTAATTGATCTCATTACTTCAGATTAGAATTACAAAATGTCTTTTTTTAATAATAATCAACAAATAAAAACAGCTAATCTTGGTTTTTTGTGTTTATATTTAATAATTAATATCAGAACGAAATATCAATCAAAGTTTTTCTTTTTTGCAAATTTAAACTTTTTGGTTGGTATATATTTGTTAATAGGAAGATTGGCACAAAATTTGCCAGGGGGATATAGATAATGATGTAGCAAAACCAATGGAAAGGGTCCTCAGTTAACTTACCCTCATCGTTCTCTTTATATTTAAAAGCCTTTAAGACTTCTTCGAAATTTGGCAATATATTAAGTAGATTCCATATCAACCTAAACAAAATGACTATTATCAAGACAAGAATGTATATTTGTACCTAATATGTAGATAATCTTATAATACTCTTAGTCTCGACTCCCTTGGGATATCTTTTTGTGTTAACACATAGATCCGGAACAAAATTCCAACAATTATAAAAATGAACAAGATGAGGCAAGTTATGGAAAAGAATAGCACTCCAGCCAATCTACATAGTCATCTGAATAATACTTACGTTTATCTTTTAAGTAAATAGAATACAAACATCAACATTGCCAAAATAACTATAAACATTTCTATAATAGGAAATCTTTTTAGGCAAATGTAAATGTTTCTGAGAACTGTATCATCTGTTTGTTTCATGCTCAAAAGTTGAATCCTTAAGCTCAAATAATTTAATACCAGATCAATGATGACCGCCAGTAAGCAATATATAGTACTACGATATGAGAATATGAAAAAAAGTAGTATGAAATTGGAAAAATATCTGATTCAGATTCTAGAAAAGGATAACCCACAATTTCTATCAAGTATGCGACACTCTCAAGGGCTAAATTAATGAGTAGTAATTTCTATATTAAGAGCATGTCTTTTTGTTCTTCTGTCCTGCTCAATTGCAAGTTTTTGATATTTACTAAATTTTTATAAACTTTTATCATTAGTAATATAGAAATAACTAAAAAACAAATATAGGCTACAAGTTCAGGAATGTTGTTAACATCCATCAATAAAGGTAATTTATATGGATCCGATGATGTCTTTAACATCTATTTTATTAATTTATTTATTTCGAATTTTATTATATTTAGCAATCATTTATATAAATATCGATATTTATAACTAAAGATGAAAATCATGGAATTTTGATTCTTTGTGGATACTACTCTCAAATTCAAACTCATCTTCTCTTAATGTCTCTAATATGGAGTATTTAATCTTTAAATTATTATTAATAAAATAGTTGTTGATAAAAAAACTGCATTAAATATTTGAAGTTTAACAAAAAGTTGAAATGTTCTATATCAAAATTTACAAGGACTCTTGTAAAAGTTGATTTTAAATTAATCTGTATAAGTTAGTTAATAAAAGTAAATTTGCAATGTGAATATTATTAGATTTTTGTTTTATCTTGAAATTATAAAGCAGAATTATAAAAATCATTTTCAATAAATAATTCATGAGATGAAGTATAATTGTTGGTCTGATATAATATAAACGACAAGGGTATCTAAACTAAAAACTTACATTTTTAATGGGTATCAATATTTTAAAGACAAATAATAAAGAAAAGTTAGGCTAAGATATTTGAATGAAGAAACAATAAGTTAAATATAGAAAGTACCTCAAAGGGGATAGAAAGAGCATTAAAAGTAGATAAATCAAAGTAGATTATTTTGATTTCTGGATAGTATATAAATATTTAGAAATTATTGTATGTTTATGATCACGCATATCAACTCATGTCTACATCCTCATTGAGGTTACGTTCTTGGTTATTGAATTGTAAATTCTGGTAGCTTAGATTTAGATTGTTAAATTAATCAATAAATTAATTATCCATTTAATTTTTAGTTTAGCTTTAATTTTCCTCTTTAAACTTGGGAATAGGTTTTTCGAGTTAAAAATCAGTATTTGACGGATTCGTTTCTGTTATTGGATGGTTATTTGTTTGTAATTCTTGCATGTTTGATTGAAATGATAACTAAGTAAATAAAAATGGGATACTTGGCCTCTGAATATTTTGAGGAAATCTTATTAAATGTTGTTCTACTCATTTTTGTGTGCTATGCTATCCTTACATTCATTGGAGAGATGGAAAATCAGTTGATCTGGCAGTATAATGTGTTAAGAATTGTAAGGACAAGAAATATGTAACTATTATTGCATGTAGCAGATGAGAATCTATTCACCAACTTTATAAAGAAATAATTAATGTGCTTTTTATAATTATTTATTATTTTTTTTTCAAAACGGATAGAATGAGAACGAAACATCTAGTTTTGTTAGGTGTTATTCTAATGCAAGGTAGGATTTCTTTGAAAACTATTTAGTTTGCTTTGTGCAGGCATTGCATTACGACCTGACTACACTTTTGGATTAGCAAAATGAATTAGATTGCGAAAATACAGATTTTGTATAAATGTTATAAGATTTCGATTCATGGGGAGAGATCATTGAATTGTTGCAAGATGGCTAGTTAGATTCAGAAATGAAACAACTCCAAGAACTCTCAGATTTCACAAATGAAATGATCTCAGGTAATTATGAGAAATATCTTCATAGCCAATCCAAACGATTTGATGGAGGATGCCTCTTATGATGAATAATTGGAGACATTGGATGAACAATTGTAAACAATCCAGAACCAATATAATGGTCCATAAAGAAAGTTTTTATTTGACTAAAGCAGACAAATCTCTGATCAAATCAGAAGAGTGATTGAATCAAGTATGCTTACAATTTAATATCAATCTAGGATCATTCGAGTAGAAGAGATCCCAATTGGCAATGTTATACGGTTTAATTGAATACTTATTAAAACAAATTTCAAGAGTCTAAAATCAATACTAACAAACAACATAACCACAACCAAGATAATAATAATAGCCTTAACCACAACCCCAATAGAGAATCAAGGAATAGAAGGAGAGAGTTATTGTTATAAAGGATAAATGTGGAGACAGATACTAATAGAGAAAGGTGTCAAAGTAAAGAGTCGTCCCTGGAAACTACAGATAAAACGATCATCCAGTCCCTGAAGAGGTCGGCTGTGACATTCCTTACCCACAATAAAGATAACCAAAATGTGTTGTTGGATCAGACATCATATTGACAAGCTCAATCTCTGCTGATTAACCTACTGTTGAAACTGAAGTCAAGAAATTGAAGGATGTCAATGAATATGGTTTCGGTTTTTGGATGAGATTCTTAACATTGTATCCAGAATAATTGTAAACTGGCTTGACTGATTAATCTTACTTTGTTGCTAAATTAACCAAGAATTAATAACATGGAGATGACAAGATTGGTGATAGATTGTTGACCATATTCTAAACTTAAGAATAATATATTTTCAGTGCTTAACACGATAAACCTGAAAGAAAAGAAGCCACAGCTGCTATTGTGTTTGGAGATATTGAAGCTGTTTGGACATACGTATATTACAGTTACTCAGCCTTCTCATAATAAGCCATTGGTTTCTATAAGCAATCTAACAGTCAATTAGTTAAATAAGTCACATTACCAGCTGCTTAAGGAACACCCTAATAT
Source organism: Paramecium tetraurelia (assembly GCF_000165425.1). Classification (NCBI taxonomy): domain Eukaryota; phylum Ciliophora; class Oligohymenophorea; order Peniculida; family Parameciidae; genus Paramecium; species Paramecium tetraurelia. Next base: position 462,239 of record NW_001799011.1, on the reverse strand, counting down.
TTGAGATTTGTTTTGGGAGGTCAATATTTCGATTTCCCAGGATTCAACGGTTAAGTCAGCAGACCAGTCTTGGCAATTGGTTTGGGAACATATTTAATTAATGAACAAGAATTCTTGTAATATGCTATTTCATGCAATCCTCAACCATATGTTGCACCATAAAAGTTGATTCCATATCAATTCGTAAGAGATTCCAAATATGTTGATATTGAAGATAACAATGCACCACCTACCTAAGAATTTATTGACTTATTGTTACCAGATGAATATGCAGTTTAAGGTTGGTTCAAATGGGAAGAAACAGATTTGTAAGAGAACTGGCACACCATGTTCAGATTATCAAATACACCCATAAGAAAACAATAAATCCTATTAGGTGAAAGAGTCTTGTCTGCTTGGTTAGGTAAACCAAAGGGAGGATAAATCCATTTCTCAACATATTCATATGCTAACATGAAAGGATCTGGTAATCCCAATGCTCATCAATATGTCCAACATTAAGATCAACATTTACACTGGCATTTTGTTTACTTTGGATACAGCAGAGATTAAAGAAAGGCATATGCTTAAGTCTTATTCAAACATGTTCATGCCAAATCTTTGAGTTTCGTCAATGTCAATCACTTTGTGTCACCAAAGCATTATTTCTACTTTGGAAGAGAAAGACAATTCCCAGTCTACAGTGGATTCATGGCTTACCTTGAAGTATTCTTCTGTAAAGGATCTTACTTAACAAATGTTAAGCCAGCTTTGAGACCAGTACCAACACCACCTCCCCCCAAAAAGAGATGTGTTGAAGGACCAAACAGAATCATCAATGCTAAATATGACAAAGGTCCAGTTGTTCATGTCGAATTGCACAAAGATGATTTGAAAGACACTACTTAATATGGTTATGGATTCTGGTTCAGATACACTGGTTTGGCTGGTGGATAATATGAAGGCGGAAGACCAGATTGGTCATTGATTGCTAGACTTACAAACAAGAAGGAAACACCAAAAGATATTAGAGATGGTTTATTAACTATTTTCTAAGAAAAAGTTGGTTTCTTCTACATCACAGCTAATAATAAGGCTAAGAAATTAGTTGAATTAGCTTAACCATTTGGAGATATCGAAGGAGTTTGGATTTACACCTATTTCAGTTACACTAGATATAAGGCTATTGCATTCTATTAAATTGAAAATTAAGCACCAATCACCTTAGAAGCCAAAGTTACACATCCAAGAATGGAATAATTGTTATTCTAAGTTGGTGGAAAGGATCCATAAAATAGATACTATTCATTCAATGGTTAATTCCATAGACCAGTCTTAAGATTAGGATCAGGATCATTCTTTGATACATTAGAAGAATACAATCCATTCTGTTTAAGTTGCAATCCATAACCTTAAAAGGATTGTTCAAGCAAGGGTTTGATCAGAGCAGTTTCAGCTAAGGCTTCATAATTCAATGGCAATCCAGTTAACTCTGGTGACAGATTCGGAACAACTGAATAATACTCTGTTCAAGGATGGTTCAAATGGAATGGTAAGACATCTGGAAAAGATTAATTGTTATTCAGATTGACATCAACTCTAGCTGGTGAAGATGCACTTAACTTTGATACCCTCAGTTGTTACTTCGATACCAGAGATTAAACTCTTAACTTCTACACATATACCTATACTGATTAATTAGGGTAATTAATATATATATATGAAATATTAGATCTGGAAACCCAGAAGTTAGATAAATTGTTGAAGGAAAGACCTTTGTCAAAGATTGGTTCCATATTTACTTTGCTTATTCAAGAAAGAGCAGATAAGCTGATGTCATTGTTGAACACTCATAAGGAAAGGGAGCTTTGTCATTCAAGAATGTCAACCATTATGTTGCGCCATCACTTATTCTTTACTATGGAAAAGATCAATTGACAGATGCTTTCTAAGGATTCATTCAAGGATTGAATCTTTTCGCATGTGACATTACTTATTAACCAACACCTAAACCAGTTGAAGATTGCACACCAATGAAAGAGTAATTGATTCTTTTATTTTAATAGTCCAATCTGTTTAGCTGGAGATTAATATGAAAATGTTTCATTGACCAATATTGACAACGTTGTTGAAGAATTAGAGAAAAGAAAGTAATTAATGTAAGACAAATAATTTGTTTTACCAACAACCTAATGCTTCTGTTTCCCATAATAAGGAAAGAAAGTTATTCCTTAGAGATAAGAAGGTTTCCTTGAAATTTATGATGATGACGAAGAACCATAACAATAAGACCCTGTTGAAATATGAGTTTTTCATTAAAATCATAAAATTATCATTATCAATCAAAAGCTATCAATGAAATTTAATCACTCTTTAACTCCTTTGAATGAGATGGATCTTTCTTTTCTTCTTCTTCGTGGTCTTATAGATCGATCAATGATTCTGACTATTTAATATCATTATTCCCATGATCAGGTCTCTGAGTAATAGATTATACATCTTAAAGTCCAAATATTTAATCATCATTATGCAAATCATTCGTTTATCTGGCTGATTTGTAATAAAATATATCTTATTTATATTGAGATTGATTAGATATTGGAGATTAGTTTGTTTTAAATAAATCATTCTATTAAGGAAAGTTTCGAGGTTCTTATTGAAATTAATTAAAGTCATCTTAAAACTCTTGTTCTACGAACTCATAATTATATTAATAAGATTATTTAGAGTTCTTTTATTATTATTATTATTATTATTACTATTTATATGGTTGAAATTATTGAGGTTATTATTACAATATTTATTAAGGATGGAATTGGATATTACTTTCTTGTTCTTCTTAATTCATTTCCTAACTTTCATCTTAAAAACAAATCAATTAAGCATTCGAATTCTATTACTTTTGATCTGGTTAAATTTCATTCTATTTAAATTCAATTATCAACTCTTCACTCTCTTTTCTTTAATCTTGAATTATATCTATTTAAATATCATCTTTTATCAAATCTTAAACGAGCATTTGTTTGGAAGATGAATTCTAATTTTCTGAATTTTACTGAGAATTCAAATTAGATTAATCATCCTTACTTAAAAATTATGACGAAACCTATTATTATTGTTTATGATGTATTTAATCTTAGGACATTTCATCTTCTACTGAAATGCTTTCCTACTTAGGATTGTGATTGGATTCTTTTATTTCCTATTATTATTTAAAGCTACTTAAGAATCCTCTATCATAAGGACTTCTTTGATGAGAAGTACTCTTTTGTTTGTCCTCATCATAATTATGAGAAGATTTAAAAACGTTTTCATCCTCTAATTAGTGCTATACTTTATTTTTAACTGAATTATTGAATTAATTGCCATCAGGATCGCTATGATTCTCATCATAGGAACAAAAACTTTGATTACCATAGATGTCTTCATTTTATTGATTATCTTTATTAAATTCATCGAGATCATCGAAATATTTCATGTTCTTAATTTTTTATTGCTGTTATTTCAGCTATTCTTCTTGAACTTTAGACTTTATTTATTCCATAATTGAGCTATGTTTAATTGCTTATTATTCTTTCTTTTCTTTAATAGAATCTAGGTATTTTTACTATTCTTCTTGAAATTTGCGCAATTACATGTCCTATTTCTATTTATCCTTGATTTCTAGAGTTAAGTAATTGTCGATGTCAATTCTGCAGAGAGGACATTGTTTAACCTTTTAACTCATCAAAATGTGATCAGCACAAGTGGAGCATGTGCACATGTGTTTGCAAGGCAGGAGTACAGTATTAATCATATTACAAAAACAAATTACGCATTCTTTGTCCTCTATGGTATTTGGATTCCATTCAGGGTTGAATGGAGTGTTTTGAACACCATAGAGTTCGTGTATTTCAAAAAACCTACTTTTGTGTATGACAATTTATTTGGTATTAATCAATTCGCATTGATATGATTATTCGTTACAATCAATTCTATAAAAGTATATTATCTGGAAACCTTTTGAATTGAGGCCTTTCTGTATATTCATAAATATAAACTTACCATTTCTATAATCAGAGTGTGATACTATGCATCTGGGTTGACTCTCATCTTTTTAAATCTTAGAAGGTCAATGATCATGAACTCTATGTATTTCGAGGGGAACTAGTAGTTCAATCCCGATGGACATTTAAAAGATTGGGTTGTACTCTCTGGCATGCTTTTTTCATATCTAAAAACTCATAATTTAAATGTTCAACCTCTGCTGTTTGGCTCCTTTGGTTTCAGTTACGAATGTGTAAACTATGATTTGGAAATTCACGTGGCTACTGAAAGTCAAGTCTAGCTGTATTTTGTCAACGGAGTCATACACTATTTCTGCATTGATTATTTGCAAATTGAGCTTAATGATATCAACATTCCCTGATTTGGATTGCTTAATCAAAATATTGGGAGTGTCCATCACTTAACTTTGCATGACTTAAATTCATAATAATAAGAGAATTACTTTAATCCAAATTTCTTGATATTTCTTTTTAATTTTTTAGAATATTTCCCATATTAATTTTTATGCAATAACAAAATTTTACATTACTTGATTTAGTATTCCAAGAACAGCAAATCCAGAATTAGGTTTCCAATAAGTGCAGCATCAAAGAAACAGCCAAATTTATCCCCTACAATCCCCTCGGTCTCAGTCTTTATCTCGAAGCCAATTGCAATACAGAAACCATTAGCAAATCGATATTCAGTCAAATCTTGAAAATGATCGAGGACAAATTGTTAGAACTCGAGGAACGCTTGGACAATCGGGATCAAATCAAAAATATCAATCAACAATTAAATTTCCTCAAACCTCCTGACCCTTATTTTAAGTCTAAACCCATCGACGATACATAATCCGAATATGTCAAATAAAGTAAATAAAATTTATTTTCAAAGGAAAATACAGTTAATAATCTGACATGGAAATAACATCTCCCCAAGCAAATTAACACTAAGATCAAAAGTCTATTAAATCACAAAAATCATAGAGATCTCGCTCCTAATTGGGAAGAGCTCATACTGAAATTACATAAATAGATCCAAAACTAAAATCAAATGAGGAAGGACTTATTTCCAAAATAGAATTATTTGATAAAAAACTCAAATAGGTTGTAGAATAAGTGAATAAACTTTCACAAAAAGATGATTAATTTTAGAGAAGAATAGAGTAGCAAGTTTAATCGTAATTGAAGGATAGTCAAGATAGATTGATACAAAACGATAAATTTTTCAAATAAGTTTAGTAGACTAATTAAGAAATCACAGAAAATTAAAGAGGATTTCTAAGTCGATCTGCATAATTAAGATAAGAAATGGAGTATGTTTATTTCATTCAAACATTAGTTATTTATCACAAGAACTAACTAAAATCTAGGAGGATAACAAGCTTCCCTTGTTATAACTACAAGAAAGTGTTTAGGAATTGTAAAAACAAGTAGGCCTGCATTAAAATGAGTTGATTGTATTTAAAACAATTCTTGAGTCTATAGATAACGATTTTTTGATACTGCTTAAAAAATTTAAGGACATTCAAAATGATTTAGCCAAAAAGAAATTAAACTCCAGTATGAGTAGTCATCATCAATATTTAAAATGAAGAAAGAAATTTAATTTGAAGTATATTATTATAATGAAATTTTCATATTCTTTCTTGGCAGTAATCTTATTTGATTTCAGTATTTTGAATTTATTAATAGATTAGGGAAACTTATTATTTATAGTAATGAGTTTAAATAAAGAGAATATAGAAAAATATTAAACAATAAAAAATCATCCTGCATTTGAAAAATTAAATTACGAAATAGTTAAAAGCATATCTGAATCACTCTTTGTTATAGATTACAGAAAGTATGGAATTGTCTTACGAGAAAATATGGATAAATAATCATTCATGTACCTAGTTAGAAGTGGAGAATTCAAAGTAAGTTAATATTTAACATAAGATGACAAAAAAGAAGTAATACGAATAAAAATAAATAAGAAAACTAAATATTGAAATCTGCATACTCATCAAGGGAGATTCATTTGGAATTGAACATTTTAAGGATGATGTTCAATCGCATTACAGCTATACAGTACATATAATTTATTTATGAAGAGGTTTCATGTTGCTCTATTCAAGGTTCCTTGTTTGCTTTAGATCTATCTTAGTTGAGATTCATTCTCTTTCATCATAATTATTTTTGTTCTCTAAGTCAACTATTCAAGTATCCAATCCAAATTATGAAAAACTAAATATATCTTTTAAGAGAACAGCAAACCTTGTAATAAGAAAAAAAAGAAACTATAAGAGATGAGTCTTAAATTCTACCAAGAAAAAACTCAACTAGACTCAGATCCATTAGTTCGTAACTTACGTATGCCGATAAAGTTGGTTTCATCATCCAAGGGCAAAACTCCTATTTAAATAATAAATTCATTATTAACCAAACTATAGATGAGGATAAGTACATGCATGAATCAATAATGTAGAATATACGAGCAATGAAATCTAACCTTTAGGAATCAAACAAAAATATTAGTAAAAGTATCAATGCAGTAAGTACAGCAGAAGAAAGACTCTAATTTATTAAGAATGATGATTATAGATCCAAGATGAAAATCATGAATGTATTAGGTTATAAATCAAAGTCGAAAAAATTAACTAATTATAGTAGATTTTTGCACTTTAAATCATTGCCATCTAATGGATGATAAATAGATGTTTATTAAATATTTACAGACAAATATTAAATCACCACTTCTCTATTTTTGGTTCCGCATCTAAATTAATATTCTTTACTCTCTGTTTTTATTTCTTATCAAACTACTTGTTCTTTTCTACTTTAACAATTGCACTTCTTTTTGGTTTCTTTATTATTACAGCTTCCTATTCCTGTTCTAAATCATATGGAACAACAGGTTAAGTAATCTTTTTTTGTACCTTTTCTGTTTTCTCCTTTATTTTCTAAGGAACTTTAGATTGATGTTACTCTAAGACTTTCTCAGCAGCTAAGTTATTAATAAATCTAATTCTAGGAAATTTGATTGCAATTTAAATAGCCTTATCTGAACAAGGATTACCTGCTACATTTAAATGAATTAATTTTAAATCTCTCAGAACAATCATTTATTAAGGATCTTTGATATCGTTCTTCCCAATATCAAGTCTCTTTAGTTTTGTCATTTGTGAAAAAAACTTTGGAATTTCTTGAATTTTATTGTTATTAACACTTAATTGTTCTATGTTCATACACTTGCAATTTTCTAAATCCTTTAATATATAAATCTATGATTACTTCTATTTAATTATGGGACAGCTATAATTTCTCTAATTTAGTTAAGTGTGTGATTCCCTATACATTAATTAATTGATTATTGGATAACACTAAAGTATTCAACTCTAAGCATTTTTCCAATCCTGAGATTAATTTAATTTGGTTGTTGTTTAAAATCAAAGCGCAAAGTTATTTTAAAATAATTAAACCTTCGATCTTTTGAATTTGATTGTGAGATAAATTTAATACTCTCAAATTTTGAAAAATAGAAATTCCGATCATTTATTTAATTGAATTTTTTGATGCATTAAAGTTAGTAACTTATAATGATCGACTGCATGATTGTTTATTAACACTAATCTAAGTTAAATTCTAATTTTATAATGACAATGCCTTGTCATCATCTTTGATGTCAATATCTCCCATAATTAATAAATGTATTAAAATTATAATAAATGAGTTTGTCTTTTTTTAATAATTATTGAGAATTATAATTATTTTTTTGTTACATATGCATATTAAAACTAAGATTAAATTGTATTTCAATTCGATCATCTTTATCATTCCAAACAATCATTAAAATTATTAATCTTACATAATTCAATAAATTTAAATATTCATTGTTATAGAATTACAATAGTATTTAAATTGAGCAGTACTTTTAATTTAAACGTATGGAAAAATGCTTCACATTTATATTTATCTTTATAGGATATTGGATGGTTATAAAAAGACTTCTAAGTTATTGCTATTAATACTTTTTCTTTTACGATAATTATAATAATAGTATTTAATTAAATATGAAATCCTACACCATTGTTAACTTTGATTTTACAGGAAATGATGGATTAGTCACAGTAAGGGTTAGACCTAGAGTATAAAGTTAAGAGAAAAAATACATTGCTACTGAGTTTTAGAGGCCCTCTAAAGCAACAGATCCAATCTTTTCACACCAAGATTAATCGTTATTAAAATAGAAAGACACTCTCATAAAAGTGAAATATAGATGCTCCAAAACAGAAATCGCTAGTCTGAAAAGGCTTTTAAAAAGATCATTTAATACAAAAGAATTTTAAGAATTTTACAAAATATATGGTCCCAAACTAATAGAAATCGATTTTGGAAATATAGAATTATTTAATGTGAAAGTAATCGTTATTTAATACAATAATAGGGATAAAATTAGTATAATATAAAAGAATTATAACAATATGATAGAGAAAAGCAATTTATAAGATGGGGAATAATATTTTCAATCGCCCAACTTTCAAAATTCATAGAAACCTAATCAATTTAAGATCAAATTATAGCTTTACAGTATGTGTTTAGAAAAAAATTAGATTTTATAATTTACTCGTGAGAGAAAGATTATTCACTTTGAGAATCTTGCGATACTATAAGGATGATAAAAAAAGGAAATAATTCCCTTACACATATCTGTATATTTACGATTTTGAAGATTGTGTAGAATTTAATGTATAATCCTTTTAAGAATCTTAATCTGGTTAAATTAAAGCTTAGAATATATTTCTACCTTTGCTGAAATATAAATTTTTTGAAAATTAATATGATAATTTTTAATTTGAGAACATTATTGTCCCTTTTTTTCAAAATCCTCCTGATGATAGTCAGTAAATTTAATTATTTTTTGTCCATTTCAACAAAAGTGGTTATAAATTTAGAGGAGAAAGAGTTGTTTAATCAGAAAACATTGACAAAGAAAAAAAATATTAATGCTATATATTTGTAGATTTTGATACTACTTATTATAATCAATAGAGGTTAGTGAATGGAGTTTAAGATTTTGCTAATATCCACAATTTTGAGCTTACTTTTAATGATATTCAATTTGTTAATCTTAAAAAGTAATCATAATTCTATTATTTAGTTAAGGAAAATGCTTTTTGGAAGAGTATGTGGACTACATTGAAACTGAGTTTTTCTAATAATAAAAAGGTTCAACAGAGGACAAAATGAACTATATATTTAAATAGTTACCGAAAGAGATCTCTAAGAAAAGTTTCAATGATATTTTGGATCCTAGCTTTATCATACCCTAAAATGTTGAGAGTATAATGGCATAGTTCTTTGGAAATTGATGATTAAAATATTAAAAAGTATTATTAGTAAATCTTTACAATAATTAAGAATAAAACCATAAGATTTGCATTTATAAAGAAGCTAAATCTTCTTAGTAGAAATAAATCCTTATAGTGGCATTATAATATGAAACAATATCACAACATAAAATGCAATTTAAATCAAATAGAAACTATTATACAAATAAATAAATAGGATCATTTAGTATTTTGCCTATCATTTTTTTATACCTTCTAAAACATTGTACCGATAAAGCAAAGAAGGTTCATAGTATTAGTCAACATCAACTCTTGAGTTTCTTTAAGATTTTGAGTACAAATATAAATCATTCAGATTCTTTAACTTTCTAATTTTAATTTTTGAAAGTTGTATTAAATTTTTTTAATTAGTAGAGTTGTTCATTTGATTTTATGTCTAACATTTTCTAAAATCATTCTCTATAATTTATGTAGATTATATATCGCAATCTTAAATATTTGATTACCTTATTCTTGTAATTGGGAGACTTACACTTTAAGGTTGGCGTTAAGATTGATTGACGAAGGTATTTTAGTTTTATTTCTTTTAAATAGAAACTAATTTTTCATATTGATTTAAATTTATTTCCTCCATCATTTCTATTTGAGTTGATTGGTCCTTTAGAATTTTGCTCTATTATTTTTTCTAGATTTCAATATTTTTTTCAGTAAATTTAGTATTAAATTAAATAATCTATTATTTTAATTTCTAAATTTCAAGTTTTAAGGATTAAATTAGCAATTCCTGCTGATATATCTATTTATCCTTTTAAAGTAGCTCGGTATTCTATTAATCTAATTCTAATTATAAATCACTCAACACTTTTTAGTAATGAAGAATCAGATTTAAATTAACTGAGTCCTAATTCATTAGCTATAACTATGTTCGTAGTTATATATTTTCATCATTTGTTTGTTATACCAAGATTGAGTATTCATTTAACTTTTTCTTTTGTGATTCAATTAATTATATCTGCTCCATGTTTTTGAGTAATATTTTTGACTACTATTGTTCCGTTTCACTTTTGATCAAGTTTATAAATGTTTAAACAACAGTATTGAAAATTTATTTATATCTAGATAGGTTATCTTAAATAATGTACTTCGTTTTGATGTTCATTATTTCAACTTAATTCGAATTCCTCAAAGTTTCAACCAATTTGTTTTAGTAGCTAGCATTTTAACAATTCTCAAAATTCAGTAATTAACTATCCAAAGTTTTTGAAATCACCTACTTTATATAATTATCATCCATTCTATTATTAAAAATAATTATGTAGATTTAATGCAGTTGAGATTATTAATACGAAAATTAAAATAAAAAATGGAAAAAAAGGTTGATTCGTAATTCACTTCTACTTTTTGGAGATAGATCCATTAAGAATATTTTATGATAGAAACCCCTATTACATTAGATAATATGATAAAATAACACAAAATAAGTAATAGTTATAGAATAATTTTAGATGGCAATAATTTCAATGAGCAAGCATATGAATTGATACAATAAGTGCTAAAATTGAAAAGGAAGAACAAAAGTAAGGTATAAAAATTAAATGACGCCAATCTAATGCTTCGGTTAAATTTGATTTTAATGCAAAGAGAAAAATCATCCGAGCCAATCTAATAATTAATTGAAGAAATGGTAGATTGCGTTTGTGAAGATAAACTTATTACAGAACTTGAAAAATGCTCAACATTAATTACGAATATTCATTTGCTGTCTGAAGACAAATAGATTGATATTTATTATGAAGAAGAATAATAAATTAAAAGTCTCCATTCTTAGATAGATTGGCCTGATTAGATTAATTAAGTAATTATGGAACTTGAAAGTGATTTAATCTCAATACAATAAAAAAATACATAAAGTATTTAAAAGTATTCATCTTTTTATGATTTCAGCCTGTAAACTCATGTTTTGGAAATCAACAACACTTTGAAGTTTTAATACAGTATTCAGTAATTAGGGGAATTTAAACTCAAAGTTTGCAGAAACAATGTGTAGCATCATCAAAAAGAGTTGGACAATCTTTATGATTTAATCAAAATGTACGAGGATTATTAAGTTGCTGAAAGCATTGTAAGAGCAATTAAACATTAAAATGGTATTTAATAATTAAATCAAGAATAGAACAGAAGATTACTGTTATCTTGGATAAGTATCTGAGTGTCCATCCTCTAGAGTTAACTTTATAAGAATTTGAATCTTATTAAAGATTAAGAGAAATACATATAAGTATATCAGAATAGGATTATGAATATGATTTAAGTTGTTAAAATTAGGATCCTTAGATGTGTCATTATTGTAGACAAATAATAGAAAAAAGTAATTAAAAACAGTGCACTTACAATCATCTTACTATGAACTTACATCAATACAATGATGAATTACTGACCTAATAAAGATATTGCATATCCAATTAGAAAATGTAAAGATTTTATTAAGACTTATACTCTGCAAATTATATTATTGAAGGTATTGATTTTATTGAATGCTAGATGACTAAATATAATGCTAAAAGTATTTTTGTTATAAATGCTTAAAATATGAATTTGATGATTATGATATTTCCGAAATTGATTGGATTTGTCCAATGTGTAAGGTATTAAAATTTTCTAAATTAGGGATTATGTCAATGCATTAGATGTTAACGCAATGAAGTTATTTATAAATTGAAAAGAAATCTATTAGAAATTAATGGGGATTTGGATTTGCTATATGATTAATCTCTATTTGAGATATTAGTTAGCAATAAAAGGAAGTCAATTTAAAATATTCCTTTAGATTTTATAAATAACTTAAAAGTCTATTCAGAAACTGAAGAGATATTTTCATCAAAAAATAGTAAAACTCAAAAGATACATTTAACTAAACAAATTAAAAAAAAGAAGAACTCTGATACAATTTTAGTTTTGCCAAAATACATCCAAAATGTTGACAGCTCATCATAATCAACTAAGATTAAAAAATAAACTAAATTCAGAAGACTAATTCCTAATGATCGAATAACTGAAGATATTATTTGAAGTTAATTCTTGAGTGTTCCTGAATTGATTTTAATATTATTTTTTTTAAATAACAGAATTTCAGACAGATAGATTTTAATTAGCAATGTTAGTAAAGAGTTTAATGATTCAAAAGAGATAGTCTATTTACAAATGAAAAATTTAAGCAAATCATAATAAAAAACTATCCAAATTGAATTAGTTAGTACTTTAATTTTTAATGATTATACTTAATCTTCATATTTAGTAAAATAAATATCTCAAATTCTTGCCGACAGATAATCAAATTAGTTCAATGAATTCTATCCAGCTTGTTAAAAACTTGTTCTATTTGATTGAGAATTCCTTAAATTATCATCTGGGAACACTTAGGATGGGCACGGGGCCTATAAATAAAGGGGAATTTAATTTATAGCCTTAGGTGTTGGTGGTAAATATTATGGAACATAATTTTGATAACTCCTGTAATTGCCATAAACATATGGATCAATATAATCTAAAATATCTTTCTTAAGGCTTGCCATCATCAATTCCTATTGTTTTGCCAGCTTTTCTTCTACTTTCTACATCTCATACTTTCTTTCAAGTTCTTTCACTCTCCTTTTCTCCTCCTTTTCTTTTTTTAACGATTTATTATCAATTTAATACTAAAAATAAGGCATGTAAGCATTTTAATTTGAAGAATACTAGTACTAGAGTTAAGGAGAGTAATATATTGGTTTTGGATAATATTGATTGTTTAAATATTAAGGTTCACTTACTGGTGTCTCTTAAGTCACTTATTCTTAAGGTGCTCTATAGTTTAAACTCAAAATTTTGTCTTATAAGTCCTTCAATCGACGATCAAATTAATATCGCTCGAAATCAATTCCTAAAGACATTTAATAAAATTTTTTATATTAAAATCAGTTGATTTACTTCAGTTCATTAATTTTTAAGTAGCTTACCTTATTGTAATTGATCAACAGACAAAAAATAAATGAGCTTCGAATATTTTCATGATTAATTCGCTTTACCATTTTTAAAAGAATGATTTAATTTAGTAATTTACTATTTCTAAAAATTTTTTGATTGCACGAGTAAAATCACTCCCGCCATATAGAATTTTATTCTTAGAAATTCTATTTTTAAGAAATTTCTAAATTATACTCTCAATAACTATTTGGATTGTACATTTTCTTTGAAATTTTCAATTTAAAATGTTCTGAGGAATTACCATTTTTACAATTGAAAATAAGTTGAATAGAGTATAATATTAATCTAAACATTAAACTAATTATCACATAAAGACATATATAGATAAAATTAATAAATTAATTCTAATGGAAAGATGTAAGTTTAAGTCAAGAGATTGAGCTTAAACAAGCTAAATTTCTAATTAATAATTAAGAATAATTCTGAATATTAATGATTTATGGAAAATGAGAATTAACTGTATAAAAAGTAATAGAATTCATACTCTTCTATACGGTTTCTTTTAGCTTTCTGTAAATGATAATTTCATTTTACTCAATTTTTCCTTTTGTTATTCTATCTCTTATCTCAAATCTTCGATAGTTTTATCTGCATTATCAATTTATGATATCTTCTTATTTGGAGTCTTCATCGCAGTACTAATAATCGGAGTACTAAAATTTTATTGTTTATTTGCTATATGATATATTGATGATACTTGTTAATATTGATTATTTTTGATATGGAGATTTCTGATTTACTTTATAGGGAGAGACTTATTTTGAGGGCAATTAAATGATATTCTCCAATTGATTAATTTAAAGTTGATAATCTGATTAAACTTATTCCATTTTTTTATCCTATCTTTATTTAAGATCCTGATATCTTTATTCGAAGTATTACCTTTCTCTATTCATAGTGTATTCTGAAAATTATTATTAAGAAGATCTAAATTGATTATAAATATTTACAATTCCTCTTATTGTTCCTTTATTAGTTTATTAAGACTTAATAACTCTAATTCGTGATTTTATCTTTGTTCAACTTTTAACTACTCTTATATTAACAATTATTTCTTTAATTCTTCATTTTCTTTGTGTAATGAGTGAATTTAATTTTGTAATTCAACACTATTATTCTTAGACATAATGAGTTACTCAATTTATTATTACTTTTATTTTAATTTAAATTACCCTTCCTCCTAAATTAATAGTTCAGATTATTTAAATTAGTATTTCATATTTTCAATTTTTTATTCGATTTCACAATTCATCTGCTCAATTTCATATTATTTTTCGGCTTCGATCATTAAAATTTTGTTTTCTGTTTTGATTAATTGTTGTTTATATAAGTTTTGTAATATTATTTTGCATTCACTTTCTAGTTACCTCAATTTGTTTATAAAGGTATTTTTAACTTCAAAAAGTTAAATATTCATTAATTCTCTTTGTCTATTTAAAATTTGATAGATTCGTTATTTACATGTTTTTTGTTTAAAGAGTGACTCTTCTAGTTATAATTATATTTAGTTTTTTTCATTTACGATTTGGTTAATTACTTATTTTGAATCTTCATAATTCATTTGATCTCTATTTAATAAATGATGTATTTCTTTTTATGCTTTAATTACAGATTCATTTTTTTTTTCCAAATCTTGAGCCAATTATTAATTTTAAATTTGTAAAAATTCTAATTAGTTGTTATTCTATATCTGATCCTTTTACAGCTCAATAATAATTCTGTTCTATTCATCCAATTTTTATTTGAATTCATTTTTCTACTTTCTGTTCTCGATTTGCTATTCTGAAAGAATCTTTTATATTTTATTGTTTTCATCATTAAAATTATCTTGCAGAAGCATCAACTTTTATTCTTTTTCTTAAATCTCTTAAGCATGTTATTCAATTAATTTTTTGGATTCTTTCTAATGTTTTTTAAAATCATCCCTAAATTGTTTCAATTTCAAATCAACCTTTTAGCCTATTCTTTGGTATGAAAAACTTCCTTAAATTTCTATTTCCAAATCGTCAGAAATTTATTAAAATAGTTTCAAATAGTATTGCCTTTCTTTTTCAATTTCATTAAATTAATTTTGATTTGATCTCATTGTATTTAAAGTTTATTCTGAGAAATTTTTTACATCATCAAGCTCTAATAACAAATTCTTTAACTTTAAGTCCTTTTTTGACAACTCTAATTCTCGTTCTCTATTTATCTTTTCAAGTTCTTCTTAATGTTAATTTAATTACTTTATTTCTCCCTACAACTGTTTCACTTACTATTAGGAGTGTTAATTTTGTCTTTGTAAATTATCAAATTCTAAATTCTATTAATAGATTTTATCTTTAATTAATTTGATTTCTTTGATTTAATCTTAAATCATTTTTTCTTTACTTACTAGTATTTATTCATATTGAACTTTTAAAATATCTTCTATACTTTACTTTTCGTTCATATATTATATTTCAATTTCCTAAAATTAGTTTTTATATTATTGTTCTAATTGCTTTGTAGATTATCTATGATTCTATTGCAATTAATTTAATTAATTTTCAGACTCCTTAATTAATTCCTAAAATTCTTCTAACTGTTATTACTAATGTAATTATGTATTTTAAGCTTAAGTCAGTTTGTTTTTTAGATCATTTATTTTAGCATTACTTTTTTCCTTTAATTAATCTAATAACTCCTTCTATTTTTATTAATCTTATAATTTCTTTGTCTTCAGTCTTTCATTTTCATTTTTTAATATCTCAAGTTCTTAATCTAGTTAAACATTTAGATCTATCTATTATTAAGATTTCTTTTTCAAATCTGAGAGTTCTTTAAGAACTTTTTCAAATTCAATTTTGAAATCTCTATTTTACCTATCTAATTGTTGATTTAATGAATTGAGGGCTTCATTTCTCTATCTCTATTCACATAAATCAGAACTCAATGATTTATTTCTTTGATCACTAAGTTATAGGTTTTCTTTGACTCTGATATTTTCATTTTGTAACGATACCTCTTTGTTTTGCATATCTTTGATTTAGTTTTTTAGTTTTTCATTCAATAATTGATATTTCTAATTTGATTGAAAAAAGTATTACTTAAAATTGAGATTCTTGACCTTCGAGTAGATCTTGGAGATTCTTAATTTCTCTAATTTATTCTAGTTGAAATTCTCTTTGCTTAGAATCAAATTCCTATAAGATCCTTTATTCTCTTTCCAAAAATTCCCTTCGAATTTAATCATTAAGAGCTTATTCAGTTCTAAGTTCAGCCTGCAAATGATGAATCTCATCAGTAAATTATTTGGAAAAGGCTTCGAGAGTGATTTCTTTTATTCTGCTGAAGATGATGTTTTTGGAATCCCTATTTGATTCAATAGTAGAGTCAAGTAATATTTTAGTAGAAATATCCATAAGACATTCTAAATATAAATATTATTGGGCTACATTCCAATTATGATTGACTACTAAAGAGCTTGGATGATGTTAGCATATTTAACGTATACAAAAAATATATATATATATAAAATCTGTTATATTGTATATTGAATAAATATATAATATAATATTATGAAATCTCCTACTTATATTTTAAAGAATGCTTATTAGGAGCATTTAGTAGAGCAATAATATATCAAACATGTTTCGAAGATACAAAATATTACTGCTAATCTTTAAGTGAGTCAGAGTGAACAAGATTAATTGAACAAAGTATGAGGTTATTTTAGTAAAATATAACTTTTTAGATAAAATATTATCGTTAATAGAAGGAGAGGACACGTAAATTTATGGAACATCAAACTTAATTGTTCAGACAGTAATCGGATAATGTATTAGCAAAAAAATTGATTTCAGCTGATTCGAAAAGTAGAAAAGTCCATGAACAGAAGAGTGTGAAGTCTTTAATAGCGACAGCTCAGAAATAATAATCATATGAGATAGGGTTAGAAAACATAAGATTGGGGAAAAGGATCTTGCATTTACCGTCTGTAATAAAGAAAAGGGAGTTTGATAAATCATATGCTAAACACGAATAAAATATGATGTATGCGAGTAGAATGAGAAATCAAAACAAATCCAAGACTCCTTCGAATAAGTTGATAAAAGATTGTGGACCCATATTTACAGAGGTGCCAATCGCATTCAAGTTGGTGGTATTTAACAAAGAAGTATACCTATTATTTAGAGTTTAAATAGTTACAAAATAAAGATTAAAAGACTGAATGTTTGTATTGTGTTGAAGCACATTTAAAAGATTAATTGTTGCATCGAACAGGTAATTTGATAGATGTTAATTTAGATTCTGTGGCATTTGATTAATTCTAGCAATTGAGTTTTAAAGTGCCTATGAATGAACAATAATATGAGGGATATTAGAATGAGCCTTTGATTTTGAAGATATGGAAAATAAAAAACAATAGTGAATTGTACATGGGACAAATATTTGTAGGATTTAATGATTAACTGAGTGAGAAGGATTTGATGAAGAGAGTGAATGATAGAGAAATTTGGAATGGTTTTATTTAATTATGAAAGTTATGAAGAATTGATTTTAATTAAATATTAATTTATATAAAATGCTCCAAATATAACATCAAACACCACCAGAAATAAATAGAATAAGACAATTGGTAATCATATTGATTTATATTAGATATGCAAAGCAGGGGATGATGGAGCAGATACATTCAAAAAGGATCTATAAAAAATAGTTGATGTCTTAGGCGAATATTATCAATAAAACAAATAGGATGTGAAAGATGCAATGATATAATCCTTCATTTAATGTGCAAAGTTGTTGCCACTCAAATCTGGAATATATGCTACGATATTGGCACTTTTATCAACCAAACAAGTAATCATCAATGAAGTCAATATTTTAATTAGACAACACAATCCTTGACAGACTAGATCATCCTTGGATTACTCGAACACCTTCCCTAAATAGCCTAAGAGGAAACACCTATATTGGGACAAACTATCCTCAAATTTCTAAGTGAATTGATGAATGTTGGTTTGCTTAATACTGTGAGTTTTGTGGAATGCTTGTATGATTTGGAAGGAGGAGCTGAGAATGAGCAATCCCCATTCTATCTTCAGATTTTGTTAACCACCATCCCTCACGCTATGATAAAGGCAATGGAGAAGAATTAGATTGAATTCAAAAATATCATATAGAATGTTGAAGTCTTAATGACCAAGAGAAAAACTGAAGATAGATTATTTCATCTGTGGCAATCCATACGCAACTTTTTAAATAATTAGGAGAAGGATGCCCACACCTAAATATTTTAATAATTCTTGAAAACCTCATATCCAAGGCCTTATTTGTTGTTTCCTGATGAGATGACATAGGTCAGACAATTGAGAAGAGGTTTCAAGATCCCTATAGTAAAAAGAACCTAAATCTGGAGACCTCAAT
Organism: Paramecium tetraurelia; assembly: GCF_000165425.1. Classification (NCBI taxonomy): domain Eukaryota; phylum Ciliophora; class Oligohymenophorea; order Peniculida; family Parameciidae; genus Paramecium; species Paramecium tetraurelia. The sequence continues at coordinate 443,482 of NW_001799011.1, read as the reverse complement.
AGATACTGGTTCTTAATGATGAAATTAGATCACAAAGCAACAACAAAACTGATATCCAAATAGAGATCACCAGACAATGGATCTATGAAACCATTGATCTATTCAAGACCAATAGATAGTAAATCGTATTCCAATTTTAATTGTACTAGAATTGCATTAAAATGACACCATCATAAGAGTATTTAACATTGTCAATAATAGAGCTTAATTCAGATAAACCTTAATCTTCACTTTATTAAATATGGTTATAGAAGTTGTTCCAAGAAAAGACTAATTATCTACTGCCTTCTACAGTGGTCTTCTGACTCATTTAAGCTAGAGAAATTCTGATAGCATAAAAGAATGGAATGAAACTATAGAATAGTTCATTGACTTAATTCCTTAGAATAATATCCTGATTGTAGAACAACTAAGCGATTGCTTATCCCATTACTTTTGTAATTCCAACTTTAAGTTGAATTGGGACAAGTACTTTGGGAAATACAACCCTGATGAAACAGATAGTTTCAATAATTATCTAGTTGTTATGATATTTAGAAAACTATTCCTGTTAGTGAGTGTTGAGAAGATCACAGATTTAGTACCTAAGAATATTATCGATTGGTATAATTCATTGTAGGATATTACAAAACCTTTGGATATTGAACAACTCAGTGTAGCAGAGAAGATTAATTCGTATCTGTAATAAAAATTGAATGGAATTGAGATGCTTGAGTAATTAAAATTGATTACCAATCCTGGTCCAGAAGTTGTCATTTAAACCTTTTTAGAATCTCTATTATAATCTATATCCAAGTCCATTACTCATTTGAATGTCTTAAGCAAAAGATATCTCTCCTTTTTGTTGTAGCCAAACATAATTAAACCTGAAAAATTAGGAGAAATTCTGCTTTAGACCATTTTTCGTATGTGGAATCATTCAATATTTCATCTGAAGGTATACTTAAAAGAGTTTTTGAATTTGGAAGTAATTAGTAATTTATAAATTATCAACTGGGTGGGCGAAATCATCAAATAGAAATCGGAGGTAAATCCATTAATATTATTAAGGCCTTTAAAATCTATAATGTTTTGATTGCAATCAACGATGTTTTCAGGAAGTAGACAAAACTAGATTAGGTTCAGGATTGCACCTATGAGAATGTTAAGGAAATTAATACTATTTTGACTAAGATGATTGAATAGGAACAAGGTTTTTATTGTGTTTAATATGTTTAGATATTATTATCTAATCAAGTTTAGAGACCATTTAGCTCTAAATATTGATTGCATTCAAATCAACGAATGGGGCTCAATCGGAGAAGTTATTAAAAGAAGTAAAATCAACTTATATAAAATAAATTATTATGTCATTTTGAGTTTATATTGCATTTCATAATAGATAATGTATAATTAATTATAATGAAATAAATCCTACTAATATCTTTTTATGTCTTTAATGTATTGTGTAACTTGAGATTCAAAGACAAAGAACAATTGGAGAGACATCATTCACACCCTGAAGTAGTGGATGAATTTTTAACTGTGCATGTGATCCCTCATTCTCATGACGATGTTGGATGGTTGAAGACAGTGGAACAATACTTTTACGGTTTGAGGAATGATTACCAATGGGCAAATGTGGAATACGTGATAGATTCGTATATAGAGGAATTGTAAAGAGATTAGAGCAGAAAGTTTATATAGGTGGAAACCAAGTTTTTCAAGATGTAATTTTATAATAATATAAATAACTAGGTGGTGGGATTAATAAAATGAAACAACCAGAGGTATTACAAGAGAGTTGGTTCAAAATAGATAATTGCAATTCATTTCAGGAGGATGGTGCATGAATGATGAAGCCACAACTTATTATGAAGATATAATTGATCAAATGACCTTGGGCCATAAATTCTTAAAGGATACCTTCAATTATGTACCAAATATCGGTTGGTAAATTGATCCTTTTGGCCATCAGAATTCTTAAGCAGCCTTATCCTATTAAATGGGATTCAATGCTTGGTTTTTTGCCAGAATTGATTACGAAGACAAAGAAGCAAGACTTGATAAAAAGAATATGGAAATGATCATGTTACCGCCTGCTGAGGGAGTTCAGTATCCAATCTTTACTCACATTCAATACTATCATTACGAAGCACCTCCAACATTCAATTTTGACATCCTAAGAAGATCAGATGCTATTGTTGACAATATGAAATCAGAAAGCTATAACATTAAGGAAAGATCAGAACAACTGGTCTCATATTTCAAATCTCAATCACTTCATTATAAGAGCAATCACCTGATCCACACTTTCGGTTCTGACTTCTGTTGGTCCAACTCCAAAGTGTTCTATCAGAACCTTGATAAGTTAATCAAATACATCAACGTCACTCCAGAATACAACATGAAACTGTAATATTCAACACCTGAAGAATACATTGCAGAAATTAATAAGCAGAACATTAAATTCGAAACCAAATAAGATGATTTCTTCCCTTATTCTGATGAACCACATGCCTTTTGGACTGGCTACTTCACAAGCAGAGTAGCAATTAAAGGTTATGTGAAACGACTAGGTAGATAGGCATAAACCTATAAAAAATTGATTGCCTTACTTTATCAATAAGAATTCGTTTAGGAGGACTATTAAAATATTACTAACGCCATTTATGAATTAGATAATGCTTTGGCCATTTGCCAACATCATGATGCTGTTACTGGAACAGAAAAACAACATGTCAACGATGACTACATCAAAATACTCTATAAAGGAGAATAACATATCCAAAAATTGACAAGAAAGATCTTATCCAAATTTTTATACAATACAACAACCATAGATTATGAACAATGTGAATATAACATTACTTCATAATAATGTACCAAGACTTATAGTGCTCTTAAGGCTAATAAAACTGTTATTCTTACAATTGTTGATGGAAAAGTCAAACAAGAAAACAATACTGATATCATTAGAATTAAAGTTCCAAATTTAAAACTATTAATTAAAGATTAAAATAATTAAGTAATATATGGAGATATCGATTGCACTAATGGATTTTAAGATTGCGATCTTTATTTCAAATATTAAATCGACAAAAACAATGTAATCAAGTATTTCACTATATAACCAGTCTTGTATAATGAATCTGCTTCTGAAATTTTGTTATCAGTTAACCCATTTCCTTATACTGAGGATACATTGATCACTCTTAATTCAACTAAATCTTTTAAGTTAAAATACGCCTACTATTAATCCTATTAATAAAGAGATTAAGCAGATGGTGCTTACATTTTTAGACCTTCCAACAACTCAAAAATTATGTATGGTAACATTTCATATACAGCCATTGGATATGGTAGAATTATGTCTCTCTTCAGAATTGTTAGAACTTATACAAAATCTGTTGTTAAGAACTTTTATCATTAAAAAGAAACCTTTGATATTTAAACCTATGTTGATTAAATCCCCGTCTCTGATTCAATAGGAAAGAATATCATTATGGTCATAGAAGTGCCCAATTTTAACTCCAATAAAACCTTTTACACAGACAGCAATGGATTATAATTTTAAAAAAGAATAGTAGATTACAGACCTTAATATAACTATTCAATGCACGAAAATGTATCTGGTAATTACTATCCAGTCACTAGTGCCATCTATATATAGGATGGATAGGAATGCGTGGGTCTTTTAAATGATAGATCCCAAGGAGGAAGTAGTTTAGAAAATGGACAAATTGAAATTATGATTCAAAGAAGATTACTATAAGATGATAGCAGAGGAGTTGGCGAGGCTTTGAAAGAAACTGATGAAAAAGGAAATGGCTTAGTTCAAAATATCTAACATAAACTTACTTTCTTCAATATTTAAAACAATCCAAATCAAATTAGAAAGTTATAATATTATTTGGATCTCTAGCCATTGGTATTTTTCAATTTTGATTCAAAATTACCACTTATCCCTGAAGGCTTGAATTGGTTCTTACCATTTGATGGCTTTAATATAGAACCATTACTAATTTATGGAGATAATTTATTGAAATTCAATTACCTTTTATGGAATGAAGATGAAATTTTATTGAGAATCCAAAATATGTAAGAGAAATTCTCAATGAAAATTGATAAATTGGAATTTGTTGGCCAAGCCGTAAGGACTACTTTAACGGGTAATTAGAAATGGAATGATTGGAAGAATAATTCATTAAGTAATACATATTAAATATATTATAGAATGGAATTATGATAAGTAAGTAAACTCTCTAGATGAAGATATAGATGACGTTCTTTATCCATTATAAATATAAACATACCTTATAAGGAACAGCGAAAAATCCTATTAATAATGAATTATTATTATTGATTAATCAAATATTAGTTTTAGTGGTTATCTTCTTTGAAACTCAATCTTATCAATATTTATATAATATCCAATAAATAAAATCATATATATCAAATACCTATTTTAATATGTATTATTTGATGAGAAGAAGTCAAGAGAATTCTTTAATTACAATGATAATTAATAAATATTTAATAATATTTCTTTTAATTTAAAATGTGTACAACTTCTTTTTAAGACATTAATATTAAGAAAAACTCGTGCAAAAACAATTTACTTAACATTTTATTAATAGCCATGCAATCATTATTATAAGAAATTAAATTGTTATACTCCTTTAATGAACTTCAGTAAGGACTTCCATTATTATAAGAAATACTTTTAATTTATATTATCAAAAATTAAAAAGCCATAAAAAGTATGAAATTACTTTAACTATTCTATGATTAATAAGACTCAAGAGGTTTCTGTAATTTTACTAGCAAATAATATGCTCTTATTTAATGAATTAGAGTCCATTTGACAAATTTATGATTTTAAATATTGAATAACATTTTAATGAATTTTATTAGAAATTGGATTTTCAGATTAGAGCAGTATAAATTGTAGCCCAAATATTTTGGGATATAATTATTTAATTTAATATAATTTATATAAAAAGAAATATATATTTATCAAAGTCATTAAAGAGATGAAATTGATTTTGATATTTAACATATTAAATCTAACATCTCATTTCAAAATTTTTGATGGTTATCAATTCTAAATCTTACAGATTTTTAAGCTCTGAATAAAGAATGGTTTCTTTTGTTTTTCAAAGCTGATTTGAGATTTGATCTTCTCTGTGATTCTGAGTAATATCTTTACGAGATTCCACGATGGGGTTGAAATAATTATTTTCTTCTCGAATCCATTTACGGATTAGTACTCCTTATACAAAATTCACTTTTAAAATATTTAATCTCCTTTGGAGAATCTGGAGGATCTTTAGGTTGGATCTTTAGAGGAATTTGTTGCATAGATCTGGTATTCAAGTGTTCAGTTAATAAATGCTTGTGGTTAGGCATCATCTAATATTCTACAACTTTCGAGGTCAAACTTACCTCAGTTATGCTAAAGATCACTAAGATAATACTCAGAAATGAATTTGCAATCCTCTTCCATCTATTTTATCACATCTAAGATTTCACTTTAATTCATAAAATATTCAATAAAATTATGGGGAATTACATTTGGATATGATTAAAGATTTAATGATTTTATATCATTTAATTAAAGTGGGACATTAATATCTCCTAGTGCAATTAAATTAAATACAACAAACTTAATTTTAGTTGAAAGTGGATTCCTTAAGTATTACTACTTTACAATTTTTAAAATTTGAGTACCCAACTTTAAATTTAATAACATAAATTATCGAATTTAAATCGAGTAACTTTAAAATTATATGTGTACTTTTATAAACTTGCATTATTCATTAAATATTTATATTAGATTATCTTAATTTATTTGGTATGAAGACAAAAATTATATTAAAGTGAGTTAACTGATATTTAAATACATTACCAAAAAATTATAGATGTTTTCTTTGTAAATTGATGTTGTTTATGTAAAGGATGATTTCATATGAATTTTTTTAGGGAGATAGTAAAAACGAGTTATTAGGAACATCTTAAGTTATAATAAATTAAAATTATATTATAATAACATAAATTAAAAGAAAGAGAGGATGAAGGTGTTTCAAAAAAAACCAGATTTAATAGATAGGATTAATCTATAGATTTATTTATCCTGTATTAAATGAGAATATTTATTTTTTATATAACCAAGAGCTCAATTTAAAAATATATAATAATTACATTAAAATACTAATAAGATTGTTAATTTCTATATATAAAGACTTAAGAAAGAAGTTAAGTTTTAATAGATTTAATTATCATTAATTTTGGGTAGGCACAAATTATGGCATTACAATTAAGATTTTTATAAAAACTCATTTTAAGGATTCCTCATTAACAGTACATTGAGTAGACAGATGATTTTTAATTTAAGGCTCAACATTCTAGAATATCAGTTCAAATATTTGTCGTTATAACTATAATTAACGTTCATATTTAGAATTCTGATTAAATATTTTTCCATATTTAAGTATCTGACACGTCATTTTTCTATAAAAGAAATCTTCCAATTTGTTGATGTAATGTCTAAAACTATTTAACTTTTTTATCAAAATTTCAGATTATAAATTTGATGACCTTTGTAGAAAATTAAAAAGTAGCAATTCAAGTTGAAGACATCAAAGTTGTTTTGTATTTGATTAAGTAAAACCTAAATTATGTTATTCCATAAAGTAGGTAACAAAATTTAAGAATTGAATAAATTTCTATATTATACATTAATTAAATTAATAAACAATAAATGAATATAATAGCAAAATATAAGGAATTCGAAAAAACCCTTGAAAACGTAGTTACCTATAAGGATCTTAGAAAATAAATAAGATAGAGCTTCAAATTTATATTGAAGAATAATTTTACTATATATTATCTTGATGAAGATAATGATAAAATTACAATATCAAATTAAGAAGATCTAGATGTTGTTCAAGTAAGACTTTAAATTAAAAATTAGAATACCGAGAATTTTGAAATTATGGTTGAAGAAATTGATGATGCCTCAGAATTGACAGATGATTCCTTTTAAAAACTTGATAAAAGTGTTAAAGAAACAGTTAACTACTTTAGAAAGTTAAGCAATGGTCACGGCAATAATGATTCAAATAGCCCGAAAATTATATAAAAATAAGAAATGGAGTAGGCAAAGGAGATAGTTGAGAAACCAAATAATCCATAAGAAATTTTAGATTAGAAAAGACAAAAAGCAATTAAAGAAATAACAGCCACAATTGAGCATCTTCGAGCAGAAATACTTAAAGTTGAGAATGATGATACAGAGAAAAGATTGAATGAAAAAATAGAAAAGTTATAGAAACCATAAGTGAATCCCTCATCCTTAGGCAAAGAATTAATTGAACTACCAATTATTTAATAAATTGAATAGGCAGAAAATAACATAATCAACCTTAATAAAGTTGAAAGAGAAGAATTGAAAAGGAATTATTAAAATTTGCTCAAATAAATTCAGTTAATGATCTAAAATAGATAGAAGAATTAAGTTAATTAAATTGCTTAAACTAAAGACGTAATCAAAACAGAATAGAAATTGAAGTAGCTGATTGTTAAGACCAATTAAAAAAATTAAAAGTTGTTAAAATAATATAAGGGATTATTGAGTTAATACTAAAAAAAGCTTAAGGAAGTTGAAAATAAGAAAGCCAATTTCGAAAAGGTTGAGTATATGACCAAAGATCAACTAGAAGATTTTTTAGACAAATAGATGAAGGAAGAACTAAAGGCAAAAAAAGAAAAATAAGAAGCCCTAAAATAAAAGGAGTAGATAATCAACATTGACAATCCAAAAAAGGAATAAGAGAATTAAAATCTTAGTGATAACATCTAGGATGATTTAGAATGAAAAGATATCACTACATTATGCATATATAATAATTGTCTAATAATTTTTCATATTTATAATGCAATTGCAGCTTGTAAAACTGATAAAGCCTTTTCTTTGGCTATTTGAAATTTAGGCAAATTTACTGGAGATTCTAATTGCCATCTATTTTTATAGTGAAGGTATTGTAGGACTATTTCAAGTATGTCAGCTGTAAAATCAGAAAGGATTTGGGTTTCTCCTCTCATGTCTGCATTTGCTATCTGTTTTTTGAAAATCTCACTCAATCCAGCTATTTCTTTGGCAACTATGAATTCAATTCCATTAGATGATAGAATAGTTATGTAAGCAGATGACATTTTTAATAATTTATTTAATATATTTAAGAAAAAGAGAGAATCAATTTAATAATCATTTTTCAAAACAAACTTCTGGATTATAACAATACTCGTTGAATTGTTCTTATTAATATGATGAATAATACCACAAAGGGTTTTATTTCGGAGCAATACAAAATTTTTCTCATTTTAATCCTCCATAGTATCATCCGTCTATCCTTCATAGCCTTTGAATTTCTTGGGATAATATGGAGGATCGTATTTTTTTTTAATCAAAGCATCCCAATCAAAAGCGCTGAACCATGGATGATTCTTAACATCTGAAGGGTTGTTTGATCCTAATCTATTTTCAGGTTTTCTTTGGATAAGCTAATATGTGCATTCAAAAATATACTTAATTAATAAAATCCCCAGCTTCAATTGACCAAGCTACAGGTAGTTGTGATCTTTTAATTTGGATTTGTTTAGATAAGACTTGATCCCTAATCTCTTGCCTAGATTTTCCAACATAGGGTCTTTTTCCGAGCATGCATTCATAAATAATAATTCCCAAAGCAAAAAAATCGACAGCAATACCATGATTTTGCTTGCACATCACTTCAGGTGCCATGTAACCCGGAGTTCCACTTGTATCTGAGGCATTTTCTGGTCTCCAGACTCTTGCAATTCCCATATCAGTTAATCGAAGATATCCAGATTCATCAAAAACCAAGTTTTCTGGCTTGAGATCTCGATGGATTATTCCGTGTTAATGGAGATACTCTAGACTTACGATTATACAAGCAGCAAAAAACTCTTAAAATATTGCCAAATAATTTACATGATTCTTCTTCAGAAAATCTTTTGTTTCTACAAAGATGATATCTCAAGTCCCCTCCTGATAAGAGATCAAGCACTAGGTATAAATTCTCTCTATCTTAAAATGCTGAATGCATATTCACAATAAAAGGATGATGCAATTGCTTTAACAAATTCTTTTCATTTAATACTGATGTTATGCTCTTTTTTTCAATTATCCTAAATGAATTTTAATCAATACTTGGCTTTAGACATTATTTTCATAGCAAAAAGTTAATTATTTTTTTTTCTTCTAACTTTAAAGACCTTACCATATCCACCTCTTCCGAGTATATCTAAGACTTCGTAATTTCGTATTGATTACACTACATAAGACAAAAAAGATACTTGCTTCTTGAAATTCTTCTCTTTTATCTATTACATTACAATTACCCATTTTTCTAGATTTTATAATGCTAATTATTTTAATATAGAATTTATCTCAGAATTTTCATGAATCCAAATATCTATCATACAATAAATATTAATAATCTAAAACATATGTCTTAGTTGATAAAAGAACCTCCAACGGGGTTGCCAAAGCGACAAATGAAATGATTTTATTTTAAAAATGTGGAATAAACCAATTGATATTTAAGTTTTTATATAATCCTAATATGAGTTTGTAAAAACAATAATCAACGTCCTCTTCCTCTCTTTTTTACTGGTTAATAGATCTCCTCTCCTTCCAAACTGTCATCCTCTTCAATCTTTTGCTTCTAAGTGGACCCTCTGCCTCTCCCCTTTACTTTAGAACAATCGTCACTCTCACTTTCTTCTTGTTTGCCTCTTCCTCTTCCTCTGCCTCTACCTCTTCCCCCTCCTTATCCTTTAGATCTTGAGGGCATATTAGAGCATTCCAGACTGACATTACTCATAAATAAGTTCACAATATCTCTATATTTTTCCATACCTTTAAAGTCTGGCTAAAGTAAATCTTCAGGTTCTTCGATGTTTTACTCTTACAATGCCAACCCTTGTAAATATGTGTAAAATCTATATTAATAATCTATTATTACTTCTATATTGAAGGATCTTCAAAGTTTGAGCAATCAAAATCTTGGATTGTCAGAGCATTTACTAAAATCTTAGCTGCATTCAAGGTCTATCTTGTAATCTCGGCTCCTTCTTACTTAACTGTAGACAGTCCTCTAATATCATCAGCATAAGGTAAAAATATCAGATGTAATCCTGGAGGTGTCTAAAAATGATTTTCATCATATTGTTCTGCTTAAGGAAGCAATGCACAAAATCTGACCTAAGATCCTTATTTAGGGACTAATCGAACTATTCCTATTTTCTCTTTCAATATCATTTATTGAATCAATGCATCAAAAAATTAAGAAGATCCATTTACATGTTCATCATCAGGATATAAAAAATAGGAGGCTCTATAATTGTGATAATCCTTTAATGCACTTGAAGATTTGAAACCTATTAGAGTCATCCCAGGCTTTTCAAAACCTTTTATTTTAGCCATATATTCCTTTGGGATTGCTATTTTCTCATTTCCCAATATCAAATGAGTAGATATTTATTGAGGGAAGAGTGCTTGACCTGTTTCTTCATCAATAAATTACGCTTTCTTTTTTAGTTATTAGTTGTATCTCCTATCTAAGGGTTTGCCATATGGTTTTTTTGCCTTATTCACTAAACAATATATTTTTAATCCAATTTTAATGTCATCGATATCCATAATAAGTCTATTCAAAGCTCTTTTCTTAAATTCCTTTTATTTAATTCTTTAATGCAAATCCATAATTTTAGTTGAAGTATCAAGTACAGCATTGTTAACTTCATCCAAATCAACAGTTATAATCTCACCGTAAAATCTAGCAATTTTGAATTCATTTTAACTGGGCAATGGAAACAATTCAATCTAAACATCTGCATCCTTCAATTACTTGGCGTATTTCAAAGCTGATGATCTGGCATTCAAATCTTTAAAATATGGTAAATCATCTGGAGTGAATAAAAATATACGCATATTGAATTTGTTCTTATCTCTAATAAATATTGATAATATGTTTACAATTCTTTGAATTCATGATTGCAGAGCCATAAACATTCATGAAAATGAGCATTGTTGCCTAATTGATAATCTTTCTCAAAATTTTGCTCTATTTTTAAACAATTTTTGATAATATCTGCAGATGGTCCATCTAATTTATAAATTTCTGTGATGTTATTGAATTTTAATTGATTATTGGTGGATTTCTAATTTTATAGATATTAATTACTGTGTTGTAGAATATCATACCAATGCGATCATCTGGACTTGATATGATTTTTGCCTTCATAAAGCTAGAAAAGGCAGATAATATTTTAGAAAAGACTGTGCCTTGTCCATCTTGATCCATGTCAAACAATGCTTTTTTGCAATCTACCAAAAATATGACTGCATCTTTTTTGCTCCCTGAATCGTGTACTGATATATCAGCGTCTTCACCAAATATATCTTCTCCGTCTTAGATTTCTTCAACGTCGTCTCCTCCTGCGTGCTCCTCTTCAAAATCCATTTATTTTATTAATTTAATGAACAGAAACTCTACAGAATTATTATATTAATTAATATCATTATAATTATTGGAATGATAATTTGAAAAAGTCCAAAAAAAAAGTATTAGATATTTTTGTCCTTACTAGGGTTTATATTAATTAATTAATAATCTTAATACAATATTCAATAATAATCAAAATTGATATGGCTTTGAATATGGTGGCATGGTTTGCCTGACCTATCAATTTATTTTATTTTTAATACCATTTGTTATAATTAATTATACTGAAAATTCAAATAGGAATAATTTTAACACAATTATGATTTCTCTTGTTATAATTAATTTACTCTCCCTTATAAATATTAATTCTAAATTTATTAAAAGTTCTAACCTACGCATTTATCTATTATATTATTATGGCTTAATTTCTATTATTCTCCTCCACTTATTGATAATGAATAGTCTCTATACTGTCCTATACAGTATTTTGTCTTGGCTAGCATTAATCTTCTTTTTATAATCCTGCTAAACTTATTATCTACACAAATTACCTTAAATTAATTACTCAGGATTCTTCAATTCTTCCAAAGTCTTAGTCCTCTTGATTTTTTTAGAAGTTCTACCTTCTTTTCTATAAATTTGCATAATAGCCTTTGCCGTAGAAAAATTAATGTTCAAATCTCTTGCAGCACTTTTGATTGTGCACCCTGTTGTTGTTACCTGCTTGATAAGTTTTTATCGCAGTTCATTTGATATTTTCTAGTACTTTAACCCATGCTTTCCTATTACAAAATCTTAACAAACTTTACCTTTATATCTGTAGAGAAGATCCTATTCTTCCTCTGGAGTTCTCTTTAGCGAAGACTTCTGGTTCAAATCCTTAACGAAATCATAAGAGGGGTCTGATGATTCTGAGTCTCTTGATGAAGTTGATTTCTATTACTTCTATTATTCCTTTGGTCTTTCCGCTTGAGAATGTTATTAGATAGATGTCATACAATTTGAGTATATCAATTTAAAAAAATAATTGAAAAAAATGTTGATTTTAGCACTTCTTATAGTAATTTTTATGTTCTTTTGTATTCTGGCTGGTTATATAATATTGAGAGTTGTAACTAGTTGAAAATATCCTATTCGAAATGTGATTATAATTATAATTTAAGTATTAACCTTCTCTAAAAAATTTAAATATAAATCATTCTTGGATTGAGATATTTATTTATATATAAAATATATCATCATAAATATTAAATTTATTCATTATTGGAATATCACATTTGAATTGATAAAACATTGTACAAGGTCATCGTCAATGTCCTTAAGTTCTACACAGAAGTTTCGTTTCAACCAAATTAAATTAAAAGTTGAAAAATCTCAAAGAAAAAAGTTTTGTCTTTAGATTGATTGAAAATCGCAAGTATAAGTAACAAAAATAATGATAGCTTCAATCACAAATTCTACTATGATCTTCATCAACACCTTTTATGAATGGTACTAGTCGTATTTTTTGATTCATAAATTATTATGACCTTCAATTATTTGAAATTGATACTTAGACTATATTGTAAATCAGATTTGAATTATTCCGAAAGAAATTATTTAACAATAAATACTTTGGTATTTCGAAGGGGCATTATAATTTTGAAGGAGATAATTAGATATAATTATATTAAAACAAAATTAGGATATTTCACAATACCATGTGTTCACTTTGAAATAGCTTCTGTACTACAGATAGATCTAACTAGAGATCAAGTAAGTTCTTACTAAAGACCTTCAAGTAATCCATCGATTTATTCTATTCAAGTACCAATTCTTCCTATCATAGTGTTATGGATAGTTATACTTCATCAGAATTTTTTAATTAGGTTTTGACTAGAATGAATGGGAATCTGATTTTCTCACTTTCATCCACATCTCTCATTTTGTTCAATTCTACAAGTTTCGTAAGACTCTCCTATTATTTAATATGATTTGTGGCTGAGGCTTTTTTTATTTATAATTATTCTTTTTATTTTTGCTGTTAAAATTAATTTTAATTTATACTTTTCTAATTATTAAATTCTACTTTGTTAGATTAACTTAGCTCTCAGCATTCTTTCTTATCAATTTCTTCTCTTTTACAACTATTCCAATTGAAATCATGACATTCAAAGCATCATAGACTCTTCTCCTAAGATTTTTGATTTCTTTCTGCCTATCATTTTATTATCCATTAAACTCTTAAATCATCTCCTCTGTCAATTTTTAGCAAATATCACTATAAGCCATAGCTTCATTCGATAACTCCATCATAACTCGACTGCTGATGTATTTTAGACTCCACTTCTTCTGAGATTTTATAGAATCTGATTGAATCTTTGGTTTTTCGAAGGGTTCAATCTAAACAAATAATTTCTTATTTGTGTTTGCTTGTGAATTGCAATTAGCTTCTGAATCTAAAAATATATTTTTTTGTCACAAAATTGTTGTATAAGCGCGAAAATATTCCGCCATAACATGTAATATAATATGAGAAAAGTAGATGAAAAGTTTAAACATACCTTACACTAAGCCTTTAACAGGTGTCTGGAAAATATTTATTGCCATCGAGTCCTCGTCCAATCTGAATTACCCTGTGAAATCCATATTAAAGTATTTTAATAAATTATTTATACAATTTAATTCTTCATAAAAAATGCTTATGAATAAGGGATATTCATATTCATAACCATGTAATAAATAATAAGATTTATGAAATCATAATGAACAATAATAATAAAAAAATCCTTTGAATATTTATGATTGCAGAAATAATAATATATTTCACAATTACATGTTGAGTAGAACTCACAGCCCATGGAACTTATCGAATCTCTACTCTCAAATGCATGTATCACCCTCTTTTAAACCATACTTCTTAACTAGCAAGAATCTTCTTTTTGAAGTAAACTGAGTTGTTAGAATCATAAATTACCGCGTTTTCAAAATATCCAATTTCTTAGAATAAAGACGCTCTTAAACAACAACCCTGATAATAATACGGTTCTAAACAGTGACTCTAAATGTGGTTCTAATACAAGTCATATCCCTCAATCCAACTTTTTAATTAGATATTTATCACTTAGACTAGTTCTTGTGATTGAGATATATATATGGGATTTATGATTTATTATTCATTACATTGATGGCTATCTTATCATACTAGTTAAAATATAGAGATTATGATTTAAAACGAAGAACTAATATTTTTCATATTTTCCAAATGATATTATTCATTATATAGTTTTTTCATTTATTAATATCATTAAATCTATATTCATTATATACTAATTGAATCAAATTATTGTATATGAGTTATATATGGGATATTTAAAAATTAAAATTATAATTTAAAAGATATTATGAGGATTAAAATAATATATTAAAATTGAACACAAATGACCTATTCATATAAAAATTGAATCTGAAATTATTTTAATTCAGTTTTGGTCTTTTTTTAAATCAAAATCCAAGATATCCATAGATGTTTTCAAAAATTATTCAGTTTAAATTCTATTACAACTTTTAATCTGCCATTGTTAAAAGTTATGTTAATTTAAGTTATTAACATTGAAATTTGGAGTTTTAATAGATTATCTTTTAATATCACCATAATTTGAATTTTAAATATTTGAAAATATCAATGAATTGTTACCTTCATAAACTTCTGACATTTTGAATTTGCTTCTCTGTACTTGCTCAATCATTTGTTTACTTTAACAAGAAGATTTGGGTTTTTTAACTTCGGAATCTTTGTAATTTGATAATTCCTGTTAAGATCTTATGTCTTTACTATCGAAAATAATGGATTCAACTAGTTGGTTGTTATTAAGATTGCTCAATGTTTCAGAATCAAAAGGATTTTTACTTGGAGATTGAAATACTTGCACCTATTATTATTCTTAAAAAATAAAATTATCATTATGAAAACTATCTGAACTAATTTAACTTTAAGCAGCCTATCCAAGTATCATACTTTCTGTTTAACTTTATTCTTCAATAGAAATTTCTTAATCAAAGGATTAAGCCTATAATATTCTTTATAATTTAAAATCTTAGCTATCCTTGGATATCTATATATTATATTGTGGTTATCCTAAGTGAACAGTTTATGGTTATATACTCTATGCTAAAACTAAATATTTCACTTTAGATTTAGGTTGAGAACATAATGTTCTAATGAATTAATCTTATGTACTTTGAAATCCAATATTTTGAACATCTACATTAAACGTTATTTTTCGAGTTGACCTTGCTTTTTTTGCAATCTACTTTTATTCTTCATTAATAAATTCAAAATTTTCTATTCTACCTTAATGTAAATTCATTCTGACAAAAGTGCAAATCTTCGAAAAATGAAACTAAAGCAATTTTAGTTATTTAAGCTTATCTTCAATAATAGAATGCTCAAGTTCTACTTTTGGGATATGGACTGAATTTTTCAAAGTCAAATATTGATGGATTACTGATTTATCTTTCAATTTTGTAAGATGTATCCATTTATCATTCGATATCTAATAATATTTAGAATATAAATCATCAAAAATGTATTATGAGGTAAAAATTGGAAGGTATGGATTGAATTTAAGATAATCATAAGTTTGATGAAATTGTAGGATTGATTGCTAACATAAGTCTAATAATTACTGCGTAATCAAAGCAGCCTGAGATGGAATATCTTGACACTTAACAGATGGAGATGGGGGTGGCTGTAAAGATACAAGAGATTCTGTACGAGATATTTTAAGAGTATTTTAGTTTTGATCTGATTATCGACTATCGAATTGCACATTCAAAATTGGGAGTTATCCTCCTTAGAACTTAAGTTTGATTATTAAAAATCTATGAATTGTTAATGAACCCTTCTCATCAAATTCATAAATCAAAATGGAAGGTTGGCATTAATAATGAAATTCCTTGTTATCTTTTCTCACTTTATAAAGTCCAGGTGTTGAACTCAGATTCTCTTCAAGGGGTAAAACATAATTTAAAACTGATACTCCTTTGACGATATGAGAAAACGAAGGAAGATGAATGGGATATCCCTCTTGATCATCTATTGTTCTCAGATCCTAACCACACACTTACAACACAAATCCATCCTAGATTCCATTTGGAATAATCACAATAAACTTAGCATCTGGAGTTAATATAGTAGTTATATTCCAATCGGATTCTGTGATTTTAGTTAGTAAATGATTGTATCTCACATTTTACAATAGGTCTTCAAGATGTTTCTCTTGTTTAGCTGATTTTCTTTATGGATCATAATACAAAATGTAATGTTCGAATTAATTTTAATCTAAAGTAGCAAAGGATAAGTAAAGATGGTTTTCATGTATTTATTTGATATAATATTCTTTTGAATAAACAATATCTATATCTATAGTGATCTATTCTTTGTTCTCAAGATCTTGTAAAATATATAATTGATTATCTAATATTTAAAGTAGTGCTATTTGATTATTCAATTTGAATATACAACTTGCATCATTGCTATGAGTTGTGAGTTACTATAACACATCATTTTTGTACTCATACAATACAAATTGATCAGTATAAGTTTTAATTTTGAGTAAAATGTAATCATCTACAATTGAGACTCTTTTTATTGAATTTTGGTTTAAAATCTTTTTTGTTTTCCATTAGTCATTGTGATAATTGCATAAATAAAGAGATGAATTCGTTTAGATAAGTATTTATTCTTAAAATGAATACAAACCATAAATGAGTTCACAAGGGTGAGATGTAATTTAATTCGTTTAGCAATTATGTGGCAAATCAAGTAGAATCTATTCAATAACTAATGGATTCAGAATTAAGATTTCTCTTTCATGTCCTATTACTTAGAAATGCTTATAATTTATAGCTAGATTGGCAGAAGAAATCCAATTTTAATGAAGATGAAAGATATGATCAATTTTACCACTTCCAAAAACTATTTATGAATCATCAACTTTAGTGACTAATTAAAAATTAAAAGGAGGATTTGCTAAATTCATCACTTCTCTTGGATCATTTTGTATAATTGTATATTAAATATCACCATATTAGTTAGAATAATCAGTATATAATGGTCTTCCCCATTGTGTTTCTGATTACCTTGATAGCCCATCTGAAAACTCTTATTGATTTGTAAATTCATAAGCATTTAAAAATCCCTAATCATCAATAATTATTATTATGGGATATTCATCAGTACTACTAAATGATTCTTAACTTTTTTTAATTGTATGATATTAATCTTTATTCACTAAGGCTAAACCTCTTATTCCTTAAGTGTTAAGCATCTCCACTTTGTTTTCTTTATTATTATCATAATTTAAGTATTCCAAATTCCAGAATGTTAATGTACTCAAATTAGTTCCATAGAGAATACACAGATCACCCATAAGTTACATTCCAAAATCACCATTAATGATTGTATCATTTATTAGATCAATTTTTAAATTGTCAATTTATTAATTGAAATCTTTTGATGCCAAGTTATACCATATGATTTCAGCACAATAAGATATTTTGTCTTAGCATTTGGATTGATACCCACAAATGCATAACAAGTTATTAATAATATAGATTGAGTTAATAAATAAATTGATATTTACATTTAGGTTAAATTCCTTAAGTGAGCTTTTTAAGGTTTTTGAGTTCTTTGTAATGTAATAGTAATGATTGTCTGCATAAAATCCTGCTTAAATTTATGTATCCCTGAGGATTACAGAGTTTTAATATGATATCAAATCAATAAGGACAAGCTAATCTTCTAAACATAGAAATAACTTGTTGATCTCAAAATTTAATGATAAAATATTCGCATAAGCAAATGCTTTTTATAATATAAACTAAAATTGAATTTGTGATATACATTTTACTAATTAGTTTAGAAAATTAAAATAGTCTTTTCCGTCCTTACTATTAATTAATTCCTTATATTGTGTAAGGAGACAATATTTCCATGATGCAGTGTTAATTGTTGATAAGGAAAATAATGCGAAAGGTTTTCTGGAGAGAATTAATCGAAAATACAATCATAGAATAAAATGGAATCTTTTTACGCAACTAATAATTAATCATTAAAAATAGCTAATTAAGAACTGGAGTATTGATAATTAGTTGAATGTGTGTTATTATTTGTATAAATTGCTTCTGAGTTTTGATTATGACTATTAATTTGATTTTCAATCTAATAATCGATTATGATTTGGGGTCTATATCATAAATTATGAATTTACTTGGCTTCTTCATGATTGGATTTCTTAAACCGCCTATCAATGTGATTCTGATTAAGACTTTGATGACAATGAAAGCATGCAAATTTATTAATTTTCATAATAAAAATTTATATATTTTTGATTTTTACTTCATTATTTAAAAAGCATTTTATAATTTTCAATTAAATTAGATGCAGATGTCATTATTTAAGTATTTTTATTGTCTTGCAATTTTTCAATAATAATAATACAATCTTATATTTTTAGATAGTAGCTATTATCGAAATCAAGTATTTTTTGTATAATTGTGAGTGCAGCTGACAACTTGGTAGAATCAATCATATCAGTCATCAATATATTTTTACAAAGGTTGAGTAGAATAGACAATTGTTGAGGATCAAAATTTTCTATGTTGCATACCTCCAAACCCAATAGTGTAAATTCTTAGCATTTTAAATTGTAGAAATAGTAATGTTGTGTTGAATTAAACTCCTAAGCAAATATTGAGCATTTAGGATGTTAGTGCATGACCTACATGAGTTTCAATATTTCTATTTTGGCTAAGTTCACTTCATATAACTATCCATTTCTAAACAGAATACGAAGATCATCATAGAATATATCATACAACACACTTTGATCAGTTACCTTTCTAAATATTTTGGTGATTGTTCGAATTCCTGCCACAATTCCAAGTTGTTCCTTGTCGCATAGCTTTTGTCTTAGGAAACTGGTCAAATTAGGTAGAGACATCAATGATTAGATGAATTGATCGCTCATGTCTTTGACTTAATCCAATACTTGACTGATAAAGCCATACACAAACCAAATCAAGTTCTCCTTATACTCACTGTTGTCTTAGGAAGGAATTATGAGGACGTAATTCATAATTTAGGAAAAGAGATCAATATCAATAGATTCCAGCTTACTTCTAAACCAATCGTTCATAATTCTAGCGACACTCTTTTTGATGTTCGCATCATCATACTTCTAGAGTATTTGCAAAATCAATTAATCTAATTAATTTTCTATATAGATGGTTCTTATCTTTGATTCATGAGTAATAGAATTAGCTAAACCCAACAATGAGTGACTAAGAAAAATCAGGTTTCCATGATAAAAGGAAATCTTAACCAAATCTATTAGCAACTACAAAATTCCCTATTTCAATAGCTCAGAACAGAGTTCATAATTACTATACATCATTTGAGCCAACAACAATAAAGTATCAGATCTGTATTCAAGAGAGATGTTTTCGTTATAAACTGTTTCCTTTAGTAGATAAACAACGTCATCTGCTTCCACCACCTTTTTGATTGCATAATGCGAATTATCATCTAAAATTATTTTATGAAGTACCATCATCTGTAAAGTGAATAGCAGGTTTTAATAATTCAAACCTCAATTCATCAGCCAAAGTAATGTCCTAAAACTATTTGATTAGATTATCGAATTATCTAAAATCGTAAGTGACCGCCTCCTATGTCTGTTGATTTCTTTGTCTTTGCCTATCTCTCAGAGAGTTGATTCTTGATTCCCTAAAAGTTATCTATAAAATCAAACCTATCCTGATTTCTGATCTCTGTAGAGTATTGTTGAACAGCATACTAAGATTGTGTTAGTTGATAATTCATTTTTATTAATAATGTTCAGAAAAATATACACCAATATATCCATCACACTCATAAAGCAATTGAGAGAAGCATCAGGTAAATTTCAAAAATAAGCAGGCTCCCCCATCAACGATTGTAAGAAGGCCTTAGAATCCACAGACGGCAATTTTGAGAAGGCCATTTAATATCTGAAAGAGAGAGGATTGGCTCAAGCAGAGAAGAAAATGGGTAATCAAACTAAACAGGGAGTTATAGTGGCATACACTAATAACAAAGTAGCCGCCCTTGCTGAAGTATCAGTGCATTTCCTATTAGTCTAGATAAATTGCGAAACAGACTTTGTAGCCAGAACTAGTGAATTTTTAGAATTTTCGACAAATTTTATTAAAACAATTGTTAATCAAGAATAAGATTTCAGTAGTTCTAATATTGACTCTGTTCTGAGTTAAAGCTAGAACTAAGCCTACTTTGAGACTAGCATAGATGATAAGCGTAAATAATTAGTAGGGAAATTGTAAGAGAACATAGTCATTGGTAATTTGAATGCATTTGTGGCAACTAAAAATAGTATATTAACTTACCAATATCCTAAGGTGTTTTTGGAGTGTATCAACATAATTGTTTAAAGAATACAATATGTGGGTTGGGAGGGAGTGTTGTTGAATTAATCACCGAATCAGAATTAACTGATGTAAAGACATAAATCCTAAGAGAAGGAGCCAATAATTTGGCAGTCACTTATTTAGGTTTGAAACCCAGATTCCTTTATTAACATGAGGTATCCTCAGACGTTGTTGATTAAATAAGAAAAGAAGTCGAAAAGGAGTTTGGATCTAAGACTGCTCAGTAGTAGAACTTCATTGTTAAGGGCAAACTTCAAAATTATTATTCCGATAATGTGTTTGAACATTAGGAGTACTTCTTGAATGAAGATGAACCAAAGACTATCAAGTAGTATATGGCAAAGGAGTTAGAAGAGGTCATTAAGGACAAAGTCAAAATCGGTAGATGTCTATACTTAACAATATGATTTATATCATATAATCAGAGGGAATATGATATTTTCTTGCTTTCTGAGGTCTTCGCCACTGTAGCTCATATATGGTGTGATTTCAACTAGTTCATTATCTTAAGTTCCTTCGAGCTGCAAGTATCTTTTGTGGACATTGGAGAGTTAGATCACAGCCTTTTTTGGGTCATCCACCAAAAGTGCATAATCTTCAGTCTAATATAAGATTGTGGAGTTGGCTATTTCTATTATGTCTTGGATATGTTTTTCAAATTAAATAGTTGGTCCCCTTCTGATGACATGATATCTTTAAGAAAACTTCATTGACTTTTCGTGATTCGATTTTAAATTGTTGAGAAAAGCAACAGATACATACATGTCATTTAAACACATCTTTGCTAAGTTTTCAGGATTCTCTGTCATACTTGAATCCTGGGTTTCCATCGTTTTAAAATAACCATTCTAATAAAATAATCTATCGTCTTAAGTTGAGTTAGTTTCGATTACTTTGCAAATCACATCTGTCTGAGTTTAATTCATGAGATTCAAGACGATAGGGTCCAAAGGGAGGCCTGCTAAGTTGTCAAATCCCAGCAAATGAATATATTGCATACTTGGAAATTTCCTAATTTTAAACTAAATCATATTACTTTTAAAATGTTGACAATTATAAGAAGATGCTTCCTGCTCCATTTGGGGCTTGAACAGGCAAATTGGATTCAAACATCACTTATCCATGTTTGTTGATGACTGGAAGTGACTTTTGCTGCATTATATGAATTTAAGGAAACCCGAATTCCTTTTTGCTTTTTATATACTGTTAAAAGGCTGTTGCATTTTAATCGGAAACCAATATCCCTATGGGGAAACCGCTGAAATCTGCAGCCTCTTGAGCTTATTGTTTATAAATTTTAGAGAGTACCCATAATGATAATCTTTTTTAACCGTTCCATCATAATTTAAAAAATGCATTTTTTGGATGGAAATCCAATATCGTTAAGGATTTTATTAGGCAATCGAGAACTGTTACCACCACATAATAACACCAAGCCAACTTTACGTTGCTAAGTCTCTTTTAGGTATATTTACCTTAATTAGATTGAGGTCCTTCTCCAGCAGGTTGTTACAAAATTTAACTGATCCTTTGAATATATCCATGTGATTCTGTTTGCAACAATGATAAAACAACTAAGGTATAGGGTTATTATAGATACTGAATCCACTGTCTCAAAATCCATCCATTCTATTTTAGCCATAAATTCCTTTTTTTCTTGAGTATTCATCACACTAAGTAGTTTCAATATGTGTTCTTGTTTGGCTGCAATGATCCTTTGAATTAATGAATTATAAGTAGTGTCAATTTTTTCGTCTACAGTTATTTCAATACTTACTCTAAGCGAAATCATTGGCCAATGTCTCTAGTTTCTAGTATGTTGAATAGCGATTAAAATCCAATTCATTTGCGATGTTTTCTGTCTAGACCTTGGAAGTGCATTCTCCCATTGATTACTTTTTATAATTAAAATAATTTATATTAGCATATTCAAACTCACTTTTATTATTTTCGTTTTTGTAGAGAATGAAAGTTTTCAATAATCCCCATTTCCATTCTAAAGGCAGCTCATCCAAACCTTCTTCCCTCCAATCTTCAAGAGTGGGTGGCAGCAAAATACTAGGCAGTCCCCAAGGACAAGAACAAGACCTCAATGAGATGTTACAATCCCTCAATCCTACATAAATAATAGCATAGGAGGAGGAATCCAAGTTTGATTTAATATAAGAAATGCAGCAGTTGAAAACTAAAGTATTAGGTTTACTTAAAAAATACCAAGTGATGCTGTAAAATGAGAATGCAAAATAAGTCAAGATTAAAATCAAGTCAGATGTTCAAGAAATTCAACTTGAATATGATGATATCATAGCCTAATACCAGATAGATCAGAGTCAACTAGAAATAGAGAACAACATCCCCACTCTGCAAAAAGAGAAGGTAAACTATTTATTATAATATAAAAGGAATTGAACACCTATTTCAATCTAGTGGAGGAATTCTTAGAGCGATTCTCTCATCACAAAGCCACCTTGAATTACTTTTCACTTTTGTAACAAGAGAAAATGAATCGAAATGGATTGGGCGTGTTTTCTGTTGACCAGGATGGCAGATAATCCATGTATGACTTTTAAGAGTCCTTGCCCGATTTAACTGATAGCAACAATTCAGAAAACACTCATGAAGCTCAATAGGCTAAGATAGCCTTATCAAACTCGCAAAAATTGAGAAGCCAAATTAGAAGACGTTTCTTTGACTTAGCATTGAAAGTGAAGGAAGGCTTGCCCCTTTATCATCCAGGCAGATAGATCTTGGTTTCTATTCTTTTTGAAGATGCAGAAGAGGAAGGGATTGATGAAAATGAATGGGAAGCATGGATTTTGAAATAATTAAATAAGTGATTTATAATGTTATAAGATGAGATCATGAAACCTTCTTTTAGGTTAAGCGATTTATTGAAGTTCGAAGACCAAACTCTCTTTCTAGACTCTCCAACGAAAAGAAAGTCATTGGCTCCTCCTAAACCTCTCCAAAAACACATATTTGACATTACCAATGGAGCTTTTCAGTTCACTATTACAGAATTCACTTAAAGCATTAAAAAGGAAAGAGTGCCTATATAAAAAAATCTAATCAAAAGAATTAGTGTGTATGTAGAGAATGAATGCTAGCAATTGCAAGTGCAATAATAATTGGAAAAGCGCATTTAATAGAAAATTCTTGAGGATCTTAATTTACTAGTTTTTGCATTATGCCATATTTCAAAACCAATTGTTGACTTTCTTGAAAATCATTTCATAGATTATGCAGAAGAGTTGTAAATAACCATTTGGGAAATTAATCTCTAACTTTTTCAACCCAAAATTGTTGAATTGATTAAAAAATATATAGCCACTAGTATGAACATACTTCCTGGTAGTTTATATTCTCAATTGCTCGAACAATCACATCAATTATTATGCAGTTTATCATTTGAAGTTAGCGATTAGATTTGCTTAATTTTAGAAGAATGCAGAGGCTATATAGAACCATTTATTTCTAAATTTCGAGAAAGAGTATTACTTATCAAATATTATAGAATATCCCATAAATTTTATTAAATAAATATACCATCTTAGCCTTATTTTAAGAATTAAGTTAGAATTGCTATTAGACTATATAAGACCTCTTGGAATTTACAATATTTCATTATGCTGAGCCTGACGTTGTTGAAAAATTCATGAAATATGCTATCGAAAATTATGATACCCTAATCTTGAAAAATAAAATGCTATCTAATTCAGCATAGCAAAATGAAATTATTAGCAGACAAACAGTTGACTAAGTATTAGACTGTCTATAATAATGTATCACAAATAAAACTAAGTCAATTGCTGTCTATAAAATTTAATGTAGGCAAAAGTTGCAAAAAAAATCAAGTGAAGATGATGAAGATCAATGTACTCAATCAACTGATATTAAATCTTTTAAGATGCAGAAGGATGCGAGATATTATTTAAATGGACTATACTTGGAGAGTGAGGATCCTTAATCTAAATTTATCATCTATGTAATGAATGAAGAATTTAAAGTGATATATGCTCCACTTATCAGTAGAAGGTGGGCATTTTAGAAGGTAAATTTATTGAATTTCTATTAAGACCTTTGTGATTGATTAGTAAGATAAGGATGGATTCTTTAAGAAAGATTCTAATAGAAAATCAGGTTGGGGAGTATACCCAGTAAAATATAAATCAATGAAGGAATTGGTCCACTCTAATTGGGTTCATGAGTAATTGGCTCTGATGATATTGAATTAAAATTAGGAGGATGTGTACTAATAAAGAAGGAAGGTTGAAGGAGAGATGGATACTATGTTTGGATCATTCTTAGCTAATGTTAGTAGAAATAAGTATACAAAATATCGATTAATAGAGAATTTTTGAAAAATTTCGGTGAAAATGCAGTGAATAATGGATGCATGCAACAATTGGTTGTTTATATGCCTTTGCTTAGAGATTTTTTGAATTTGGGAGGTTTTGGAGCTTAGGCATTATTGACCAGTCAAGAAATATACACTCCTTAGAGAACATTTACTTCGACTTTGGCCATCTCAACGTCATTGGTGTCAGGAGCAATAATTGGATAGGCTCTGATTCCAATTCCTTTGGTGGGAGGGATTGTTGGAGGGATAATTGGAGGATACTTGGGGAATAAGGGGATGACGAATTACACGAAGAGTAGAAATGAGAAGAAGGCTTAGGAGATGGTGTAGAAGTTATTACAAACTTAATTGCAAGATGGTCATTGGGAATGCAATAAGATCAACTTGGATATTATGGTTATAAATTTTAAAATATTAAATGATCACATGCCCAAGGTGTTAAGTGAGGATAGTGACAGACAAACGAAGTGGATGAATTTAGTAATATTTGCTGTTTTGAGTTTGTTCTTTAATTCCAACGAAATGCCAGGAGTGTGGCAGGAATGTTTAGATTGTCTACTAAAATATATACAACTTGAGAAAATATCAATGGCAGATACTCTAGATAATTTAAAATAGATAGTTGAAGTCATAGTAAAAAATCTTTGACTTTATATTAATTTAAATATGAAAATACCTCTTAATACTCTAGAGCAGCCTAAAGAAATCGACCGACGCGTAAATTCTTTCAGCTTAAATTTAGATCTTGGCCTCCATCTTAGCAAGTCCCAACTTCTTGGAAGAGTTGCTTTAATTAGTGAATGACAAGAGTAATGTTATCCACAAATTATCCTTGGGATCATTGACTTTACTAATGGATAAATTAGATGACTATATAGAGAATATGGCCTAGCAAGTGTAATAGAACTCTAGGCATGATTGTTCGTAGTTGTTAAACCTCATTAATAGTTTAATGGAGTATGAGTGTTATAGGTAATAATTTAAAAAAATATTAATAGAAAGTTGTTTAATTCATTAGAACATCTATTAAGCATAGTGGAGCATACGGATAACTTGTAAAATTATGAGACAATTATGAACATTCTGATCAAAATTTGTGATTAAGCGATAAATCTAAATAATCCTTAATAGAAAGAAACCTGCAATTAATAATTACGAGATAATATCCCTAGATTGATTTACCTAAATAGATTCCTCTTTGATCATAATAATACACTTTCATCAACTAAACTTGAACTGATTGATTACTATCATGAAGATCCAAATTATTTATCTATTACAGATAAACCCATTTAATTCCCATAACTACATTTTGAATATATAGAACCGACTATTTTAGATGAGCCTTATGCAGATTTATGTAAAAATGGTGTTCACAAGAAAGAATTATAGCATTAAACATCAATCAAAGTATATTTTGCTTATTAAGTATTTAATAGAACTTTAGCATTTACGATGACAATTCCACATCTGCCCTTCTTTTGGCCAAAAAAACATTAGGATAATAAGACATGCCTTTAAATCCCTTAGTAGAAGCAGTAAAATATCGTATTCTGATTTACAGAGGTTTGGCATAGAATAAAATTGATACTAATACATTGGTTTTAGGTATGCATATTCTATCCCTTGAGATGAATATGTTGCTCGATGCTTTCTGTTCAACTCACGACTGTGCTTTCTTGTTGGATTAAGTATTTGTGGAAAAAATTGAATATGAACAATATTTCAGCATCTATACCAAATTATTTTAATTGAAGACTGTGTAACCAAGACTACTGGTTACCATTTTATCAACCCTGGATGAAATACTAATCACTGAAAAATAGTAAGATAATGAAATAGCATTAAATACAGCCAAAAATTATGATGAAATCTTCTTATAATTGATTTACGATGTTTTATCGATGCAACCACATCAAATTGAAATCGAATCAAGTTACCCCTTAAAATACAATGGATAACTCTTAAATGAACAATGCGCTAGAGATGAAGAAGTTGCTTGTGGCATTTTCAAACTGTTCTCTTCTGAATCTGGAGTGTTATTATTAAGCCGTGGTAACATTGCACTTGGATCATCACAAGCTCTAGTTAAAACACTACTTATTTAAGATAACAAATTAATATTGCCCCCTGAAATCTTGAAAGCAGCCATTGGAATGTTAGGCAGGTTGTCCAGAAAAGAAGATCTACAAAGGGATCTTAAAATATTTAATGATCTAATTAAGGTAGTTGACAACCTTATTACCATCGGACCTAATCTAATCAAACCTACAGATTAAGGATATCAACAAGTTACCTTCGATGAAACTGATTCTATCATTTCATTCGCTATTTAGAGCATCAACGAACATTTCAAAGACGACCTTGGGAGGAGATACAATAGAGCAAATGCACCTACAATTGCCAGAAAGGTGTCAGAAACTCAGATCATCAAAAAACTATACAATTTTCTTTAAGACAACAAATACACGCTTATTATACAGCAAACACTCATTTTGATTTCACATCTTGCAAATGAGGTTCCTACTCTTATTGGCAGATTGATAGACTCTCAGTTACCCTAACAATTGAATTCTATCATACAGGGTCTAAATTTAACTTAAATCAACAGTAAAATGGTCAATGCTGTATTTTAATTCTACTTTAATGTTACACTCAAGGAAGAAGGATATGATCAATTTAATAATTGTGGCTTATAATTCATGCAACAGATACTTGAGAGCAGTTTAATTTAAACTAATGCTCCTAAAGAAATACTCACATCTGTAGGTTAGAACATAGCTAAGTATCTACAAAAGATTGACAAGGTTGGTCCATAAGTTATAAATATATTGAACTTTGTATTAGAGAGACTGCATAAAGAATTGATAAACAAGAAAAATAATTTGAAAGAGGACACATATTAATAATATTATGAGATTATTACAAAAGTGTCAAACTTATCCATATTAATTTTGAGGATGATTCACAATTTGCATCCATCTTAATAGGCTGAAATGAATACCAAAGGCTTTTTTGAAGATTTATTGTTGTTCTTTGAATTTCCTACTTTTGATTTTAAAATTGACTTAACCAAAGTATTTAGATTATTTGCTTAATTAGATGAATTTGATAATCCATTTAAAGCATTGTCTAAAGTACTTGTCTCAATTTAAAAACTGGAGAATAAGTTAGGTTGTACTCTGGAAAACTCAAACATTGTTATTGATGAATCATTCTATAGCTCTGAGAAATTCTTTCTTAATTGTCCTTTGGACTAATTGCAATAGAAATTGGAATTTGTTTCTTATTATTCTTAGATTGAGTCCCTGATGGAAGTCTTAAAGCATTATTTGATGAATGGTCTAATTAGATCTGAATAATAGGAGATAAGCAAATTATTGAGTAAGAGTTGTTCATTACTTTTAATATTGGTAAGATCCATTAAGCATGGGCAAGATTAGAAAATAGATCAAACATTCAAGAAGTCTGTCTTCTATCCATACATATAACTATTAAAGGTCATAATAATCAATTCATATAGAGTTATAAGAAGAATCAATAATGAGTTGCAACCCCTCAGCAATTTGTTTTGTTAATTAAGTGAAAATTTGAGGAATGAAAATATTCAAGTTATTTAATTGCACACTTATCTAATTAATGATCTATTAAATAACCTAGTAGAAGGTCGGAAGTATGCTGATTTCCAGAATTTGCATCCAGACTTTTTAAGTCTATTAATAAACTCTGATTTTCTAGAAAACCTCAAATCTGGAATAAGTTCATTTATTTAATTGGTGGGGTAGAAGAGTAATGTAGAATCTATAGATTTACTGGGTTGGCAGTATGCAAACATCATTAAATTAATCTATCTTAACAAAATAGATTAAAGCAAAAAATTGTAAGGTTACTTGTTGATTCCAAAACAAATTGAAGAAATATAAAATCTACTTACTATAACTCAATGTTTGTCGGATGATCCTATATATGCAATATAAGAATAGTTGCTCAATAAAGCAGTTTTCATCTTCCGTCCCTTCTTCTTACAAGAAATACTTTAGAAAGATAAAGACAACCTATTTTAAAAGGCTTATTAAGTCTTCAGAGAGGACAATGGAGGCGAAATTGATATACTCTAGTAAGATCCTAATGAAGTAAGAGTAAAACTTAGAGACATGGGTTTTCAAGATGATGTCATAACAATAGCACTTCAAAATAATGATATTTATGATGTGACAAGACTAACTGATTGGATCTATGAAAATTTTGATATGATTGAAGAATAGAGAGTCAAAATGGTTGAAATTCCAAAGAATGAACCTTCATTAGAAGTCGTTACCCAACAAATTCAAAATAAATAAAAGAATCTTAAACAATACATCTAGACAAATATGCTATATTTTAGTAAATTCGAAGAAAGCATCTTTTAACTATTGGAAGGATAGATTATGCCTTCATTATTAAAGTGTTTGAAGTAAGTTGTGTATGAGTAATTCAAATTGCAACTTAAATTTAAGGATTGCGAACCTGAAATCAAGCCTCCTTCAACTGATAATATGAAAGTCATCATTACAATTTTGCATTACATCTTCAAACAAAAAAACCTCGTTGAAGAATACGAAAGTATTGTGACAGAATTGATGAAGTTGGCATAGGAAATAATGAAATCATAGGATGATCTAAGTCTCAAAGCTATAAATCACATTTTGGCCATTTTAACTCTCTTTATAACTGATGACCAAAAAAAGAAAAAAAATCATCATGACACAGTAAATGACATTCTTTTGGGAGTGATCAATATCTTAAAAGGCAAAGTTCAAAACCATATAACTTCAAAAATTTGCATCGAAATCCTAGTGAGGGCATTTGAAGTAAACAAAGAAAATGTCTCTAAATTTGTCTCACAAATGAGAGGATTAGAACATTTGTTGAGAATTAAAGGAGACTCACAAAATCATATGTTCCCCTTGACTAAATTAGTGCTTTCGATTGTTCATGACAAGAGTTTAGTGATTGCCTAGGTTGAGGCTAAAATTAAAAAGTTACTCTACAATTAAGAATATAACAAAGAGATTGAAAACATCAATAAACAACAATAGTAGCCTTAATCATAGGTCTAATAACAACATTAACCTCATTATCCAATTTGCTTTTAACCAATTTATTATAACATTCCAATAACGAATGAAATTAAGATTGCCTCTAATCATCCATCATTATTGACAATTTAAAATCAAGCATTCTATACAGATGAAGTAAAAGAGGTCATGTCTCATTTATTTGAAGATGGAGAAACCATTGATGGAGTTAAATACTTGAATCTCAGAAAGGGCTGTTCATTGCACACTTTCGATTGTGTTTAGCCTACCAGTTTTTAGAAACACAAAGAACCTGAAACGGCAAAAAAGAGCAAATAAATTTAAAAAAAGAAGAAAAGTGAAGATAAACTCCAATTATAATCTAACTTTTAGCATACTCAAGATGCTTAGATTTTGATCAAATTGTTAATATAATAGATGATAAGTTCATTTTTCGAAAATGAATAATATCAATATCATTGGTACACTATAACTCAAGTATTGTAAATATTGATCAGACGTTATCCTGTCTTAATCCCAAAAATAGTGAGAGTAAATTGTAGTAAATTGTTGAAGCCTTATTAAAAATAGTTAAGCACAGACTACTAAGATCTAGAATTACCTAGAAAAATCTCATTTCTTACTCTTATTACCAGAATTATGACTCCTGCAAAGAATCTTCTATTTGAATTGTGTTTGGACAATGTCCTGTTGTATTAAATGGCTAATAATAACATTATTCCATTTTCAAACGAAACAAGGAGAAAGATTGTTAGTGAATTGTATGATGGCATAGAAAAACGAATTAAAACCTTTGATTCAATTGTGTGTTAATACTCATATACTTTGATACGTTTGCTATAGATAAAGTCTGTGGCTAAGATTTGTTATAGAAATATTAATGATACAACAAATTCATTTAACTTTATTAAATTATATATCGATGGAATGAAGAACTTTGAGTTGAAATCATATTACAGATATGAAAAGGAATTATAATTCATTTCAGAAACCTTAGCAGTTCTTTTCAATATGGCTATTTACCTTTTGTTTTATAAACCAACCTCAGTCATCGTCTCTAAATTATAACAAGAATAATATGGAGATCATTATCAATTATAGGGTATGATAGGATAATTGTTGCCAGAAGAGATCAACTCACAATTGGTACCAAATAAGAGTATTTTATATCAAGATTCAATTAAATATTTCTAAAAATGGCCACTTTTACCCATTTCATTCCTAGAAGAGATAAACTAAAATCAATAGCATGAAGAGTTGGAATTTTAATAATTCTTGCCTCCATTTAGAAGAAGAAATAGACTAGTGAATGTTGAATTGATTGCCAATATCGAGGAAGATGATGGCATGTTAGAATTGGAATATGACCATAATGATATGCAAAGTGAGCAGAGTGGAGACTCTCATAATTCTCATGAGTCAGCTCCTGAAGACCTTGAAGAAGAGGAAAATAGTTGGGCATCTAGTTAAAGTAGACACAATCAGATGGAGGCTGAAGAAGCTTAGAATTCTTCATCAAGTTGGACTGATGAAGAGGATGATGACGAAGATAATGATTAATAGGAGGAAGGAAGTGAATAGGATGAGTAAGAGGAATAGGAAGAAAATGCATCAAACAGTGTCAATGATGAGGACATCGATTAGGAGGATGAAGAAGAACATGAGGAAGATCAAGAAGAAGGAGCTATTGATGAAGAAAATGAAGTATTCTAATAAGAAGGAGAAAATAATGAAATTTCAGAGGAAAATATTGAAGTCACTAAATAATTTCATCATCTTACTAGCAGAGAAGATCAGGCATTTGCTAAAATGACTAAATCTATCATTCAATTAATCGGCATTTAATTCCCATAATAATTTGGGAAGGTCTTAGATAAATTAGTCCATTCTCTACCTAAAATGAATTCCCCTGATGATTCACAACCAATCAATTGGTGGACTGAACTTACCTAATACATCTAAAATCCATTCTAGATTGATGAGAGATCATATGGGTAAGAATTGAGAATGCAACCATTTTTTAGAGATAATAGATTGAACACTGAAATCTTTAGAATTGACTAAAATGATAGGGTTTTTAACAGAAATTAAATTGCTCGATATGATCAAATTGACAGATAAGAAAGAATTGAATAGCTCAGATAAGAAAGAATAGAATAACTTAGATAAGACAGAAACAGATCGATAATATTTAGAAATAGAAGAGAGGAATAACAACTAGGACTACAACTCTAATATTAAAACCAACCTTAAGATAATTTGATTTCCTAATTTTAATAACATTTATCACATTATACCAGAGAATAATAGTTTATTCGATTGTTCAATTGGAATTAAATCCCATCAAGCTAGTAATAACCACAATAATAACAAGGAAATATGGCTTCGTTACAAGAGGCATCTCATAATTTGTAAACCATATAAGATCAATTATAATAGTCATTCTTGAACTTATTAAATACTAATTAAAATTTGTAGTAATAGCAATAGTTATTGCAATAATAACATCAATAGTAAGAATAATAATAACAATAATAATAACAACAATAATAGTAATAACAATAACAATAATAATAATAATAATAATAATAATAGTAATAATAATAACAATAATAACTATAGTTACTATAATAATAGTAATTCTAATAATAATTAGATTAATAACTGTTTTAACAACAACTCTAAGTCGAAGAGGCATAAGTTTTTGTACCTCAATAAAACTCGGAAGTTATGTAATTAGAACCATAAGTTTCAGAGAATGAATAATAGGAAAAAAGATAATAATAACAATAATAATAATAATAATAACAATAAATGTAAACAGAAGAATAACCTTAAAAAATAGAATAAACAAATTTAAATAATTAATAATAATAACAATAAAATTTCGAATAACTTTATCCAAATACCTTCAATTTCTTATTAAGAGTAGGAAGAACTTTTGATGACTTAATAAGCAACAGCATTGATCCCTCAGTATTTGAAGATTTAACAGAGGAAATGATGGTTGATATTATTTCTACCATCCCAGAAAATAGAGAAATTAATCCCATCGAAGGAATAGATTAATAATTCTTACAATCATTACCTCCAGAAATTAGAAGAGAAATTTATTAATAATATGTATAGCCAATTTAACCTCAACCTTAATTGCAGTCTGATTTAGATCAGTTGATTGCCTTAATTAATTCAACTCCTTATGATGATAGAGAGGAAATGTATTTACAAATCAGTGCCGAATAAATTAGAAATCTACCTTAAGATTTAAGGCAGGAAGCTACCTAGATAAGAGATAGAGCTGACTAAAGAGCGATTGAGCAGACGGAGAGATAATTGTACTATCAGGTTGATCCCTAGTAACAACATTAACGAATTCCTAATATATAACCATAACAGCAAAGAAAAGAAAATTAAAAATCTTTGAATTTGAAGAACTTACTTCAAACACAGAGACATTTGGTTTAGAAATTGGGAAATGTGGATGATGAGTTTGCAGAATCTCTATTACGATTACTTTATGTTGAATCTCATAGTTTCGTGAATTTCCCTATTAACTTGTTCATAGCTCTGACAAACAATCCAAATGTGGAATATAAGTTAATTGATGCTCTCTTCTTCATCCTCAAGAATCATAGCAGTAGAGTAATTTAGAGTGAGTTTCCTCCATAAATATTAATAAGAAGAAATGGGTTAATTAGAGATTAAAGCAAGATATACGAAATAGTATCATTAAAGATTCTGTATTTAATTTCAAAATTGCAGGGTCCATCAATAAAGTATTTCTTTGAAACAAAGAAATAAGTATAATTGCAATCAATAGCCAAATTGTCAGAAGGCACTTAGGAGCTTCCATTACTATAGTTAATTCAACTTTTGCCTTTGTTTAAGGGTGATCATCAAGAGTTGTTGATATAAGCTATATCAAATATAACAACAAAATAGAGGGACTTTAAATAAGAGCAATTAAACTTGGATTCAAAATCAGTAGAATGTGTTTGCACAATATTATTGTAAAACATGAATAGAAGTGTTAAGAATTTCTCTCATATTATTTTAAATCTCAGTAATAATAAAGAAAACCAATAATTGATTATCAAATACATTAAGGAATTCATATAAAGAATTACAAGAGAAATAAATAATAATTTTGCCAAACAATGTTAATATGATGAAATCTTTACCGCAGACAAAGCTTTGATAAATGTATTTCAATTTGTCAGAGAAATGAATGACAAAATTGGTGAGAATAACGACTAACAAGATACAAGAAGTAATTTCAAGGAACTGTTGGAAGATCAAGGTTTAGTATAATTATGGAAAAACTTGATAAAATTATTACAAGACATTCCTTAATAGTAGTTAGCAAAACTCAGTACTAAGATATCTCCATATTTGGAATGCTTTTTCATTATTTATCAATTGGTCAATCCTATTAGAAAGAATAAAAATATTTAAAGAGAACCAACAAAGATTGCTAGTATGGAAGGATAATAGCAAGAGGTTCAAGAATAATAATTGCATGATGAATTATTCTAGTAGATTTGTGAGAGTGGCAAGGTGTTATTGAATATCATGATGAGAGAGAGATTATAAGAATTGAGAGAGAAAGGAAAATTAGTTAATGATTCTTTAGGAGTCATAATATTTAAGAATCCTAGAATAGTGGATTTTGATAATAAACAGAAGTATTTCAAAATGGAATTGAAATAATTGAAAATGTAAAACAATAGACATCATTATGGAAATGTAAATATAAGATGTAGGAGAAAGGATATATTTATGGATTCCTATCATCGTATAAGTAAATTAAAGCCAGAAGAATTGAAGGGTAAATTACATGTAGAATTTGATGGAGAAGAAGGTATTGATGCAGGAGGTGTCACTAGAGAATGGTTTTTGATGCTTTCAAAGGAGATTTTCAATCCAAATTACGCTCTCTTCACTCCTTCGTTAAATGGACAAATGTTTTAGCCAAGTAATAAATCTCATGTGAATCCAGACCATGTTAAATATTTTAAATTTATTGGTAGAATTGTCGGTAAGGCAATATATGATGGATAATTATTGGACACATACTTCACACGTTCCTTTTATAAACATATTTTGGGTTAGAAATTAACAATTCATGATATGGAGGACATAGATTTGAATGAATACAAAAGTATGAAGAAAATCTTGGAAGAAAATGTCACAGATTGGGGAATCTATTGGACATACAATGTTGATCATTTTGGTAAACTTGAAGAAAGAGAATTAATTGAAGGAGGAAAAACTAAATTAGTAACTGAAGATAACAAGTTGGAGTATGTTCAAACTTATTGTTATTAAAAAATGGCTAAGGAAATTAAAGATTAGATTGAGGCTTTTTTGAATGGATTTCATGAATTGATTCCGTAATCTTTAGTGAGCATTTTTGAATGGAAGGAGATGGAACTTATGTTATGTGGTCTACCTGATATTGATCGTAAGCTTATTTTATTTATTATTTTAGTTGAGGATATGAAGGAGAATATCGAGTATCATGGTTATGATAAAGGAGATAAAGTGATTTAATGGTTATGGGAGTTATTGGAGAGTTTCGACAAGAGTAAAAGAGCAGCATTCTTATAATTTGTTACAGGTATTCCATAAATTTATTATTTAATAGGCACATCTAAAGTTCCTTTAGGAGGATTCAAAGAATTAAAAGGAATGCATGGTCCTCAAAAAATATAAATACATAAAAAACCTTATGTCAATTTTGAATTACCTACTTCACACACATGGTAAATATTAATTCCATATCATTTAGCTTTAATTAATTAGACTTACCTGATTATCCAGCTAGATAGATTCTAAAGGAGAAATTGGAGCTGGCGATTATGGAAGGGAAAGAAGGTTTTGGTTTTGCTTGATATAAAATAATTTCACATTATTTAGAATAATTTAACTATTTTTTTATATTATTAACGATTATGATTGGAAGGCCTCCAAGAACAAGGAATGATAGATAGTAAAATCCATAAATTAGTGAGGACTAATTAAAAATGGAGCTTCAAATGTAAGCTGAAAATAAAAAGAGAGAATTGCGATTGTAGTAACTTTAAGAGAAAGAAGAAAATTTAAAATAATTAGAGTATGCAGGACAAGATGTTGAATCTTTTAGGAATAAGGTTTATGCAGAATATCAGGATGTCGTTCCATCGTAATCGAAAGCTGAGTAAGAAAGAGCTGCTCGCATTAAATTGAGAGAAGAGGAGAGATTGAGAAGAAAGAATGGCTTAGGGAGTGCTTATGAGTAGGAAAAAGAAAGGTTGCCTGTCTAGTTGGAATAAAAGCTTTTACAAAATTTGAATCAAATGAATAACAACTAAAATGGAGATTGGTTAGATAAATAATAATTGGTTTCAAATCAAAATTAGCGTAATGTAAATCATCATCATTAATAATAACCAGTTGTTAATAATTATCCTGATCAAGTCTATGGAGTAAGATAAATTTAATAGTCTTAACTTAATAATCAAATGAAAAATGAATCATAAAAATAACCAGACAAGTAAAATTATGAATAACGTTATTAACCACCCCAAATGAATAATAATAGTAATTATTAGAAAAACAAAATGAATGATGCAGCAGAATAAGAAAGAGAAAAAAAAAGAAAATATAAGGAATAATTAGATATTTAGATTAGTTAAAAAGGCTAATAAAACTAACAATAAATTTAGAATCAATAAGGATAGCAATAATATTATCAATAATAAAATAATTAGTATCAATAATAAAATTAATAATAGTAATAATAGTATAAACCAAATTCATAATAAAGTTAAAGATAACCTTAAGTTGAGGTAGATTTCTTCTCAAAGTTTGGGTAACCTCAGTCTTAATAAGGTTGGAGATAATAATAAAAAGAACCATAAAACTAAGATAATGTAGCAGCATAAAGAATGAAATATAGAGAAGAACTTGATAGATAAATTTAAGAAAAAAAAAATAGAGAAATGGAATAATAGTAATAACGAAACCAATAGGAGTTTGCAAAAAGGCCAGCTAGCAATCCAACAAATGTATTTGATTTCCCACAAGAATATGATTATAAAAATAATCCACCTCCTCAATCTCCTAATTATTATTAGCCTCCTTAATCCGCACCCACAGATGATTAGACTAAAGGAAGATTTCTGTAGAGGAGATTTACTAGTGGATAGCCTGAAGATCCATAAAAATAAGTTTAAAAGGAACAATATGCAGAGGAATTAAAGAGATAAATGGAAGAAAAAAAAAGAAAGAAAAAATAGGAAGAAGAGGAAAATAGAAGAAGGGATGAATTAGAATAATAACAATTTTAGTAACAATAATAACTTGAGAAAAAAAGACAAGAAGAATTAGTAAAATAGAAATAAGCTGAGCAATTTGAATTGCAAGCTTAAAATATGCAACAAAAAGAAGTAGGAAGAAGAGGGAAGCAAAATATATAAAATGAATAAATTCATTAAGATGTTATTAAGAAATCTGCCTTGTAAATTCTATCTCCAGAAAGTGATATCTAAAGAGATTCTATATCATAAGTTTAAGATCAAAAGCATTAATAACAGTAATAATATTTGCCACAGCAACAACCTCAATATTAATAATATTTATAACCACATTAACCTGTTTAATAAACACCCTATTAGCCTAATCCTTATCATCCTCCTATGTCACCATTACAAAATGTTTATAATCAATTTCATTTATAGGACAATTTATAACAATATTAATAAGTGCTTTTTAATGATTAAAACACGCACAATCCTTAGGCTATCATGGTTCATTAATAATATTTAATGCAACTTCAATAAAATAGATAGGAAATTGATCTTGTCAGATAAATATTGGAAGAAAAATTAAGATTACAACAAATAGAAATGTAGAATTAGCTATTAATTGATTAATACTAAAGGAAAGTAATGGATATTTAAAGGGAGTAAAAATTGTTTGAACAAGAAATAGTTAAATTGCAAGATTTTATTTAAGGGAAATAAAAACGTCCTTTGGATCCAACTGTTTTTGCATCAAGTGTTTTTTTTAATGCTCTAGGTAAAAAAGATAATTTAAATTAATCCCCACATTAATAACAGTTAGCAAATATACAACCTTTAAAAATATCTCCTTTTTAATCACCAACAGCTAATTCTTAAGCTCATTAATTTTATAAATAAATTAAGTAATCAGACATCTCTTCTTAATATTCTCATTAATACGAAGAAGTAAATTAGTTACATTCTGATAAGCATTAATAACCTTATTCTTAATAATAATAGCCTTTTTCGTAATACTAATAGTAATAATAAATTTATTCTTAGTAATAATAGTAATAATAATAATAATAATAATAATAATAATAATAATAATAATAATAATAATAATAATAATAATAATAATAATAATAATAATAATAATAATAGTAATAATAATATTAACTTTAAATCCATAAACCAAAAGGAATTACAGAATCTATGATTGATAATGATGTTGAATTACCTGGAGAATCAGAGTATGTAAATTATACTGAGGAATAATTAGGAAAGAGTTTTATGCCAGAATATAGGGAATTAAAATTAAAAACTCAGCAATCGTAAAATTTTAAATAGACTGAAAATGCAAAAACCTTGTAATCGTAATAATTCAAAACACTTTAATCATAGAATTTTTCAAATAACGATTTTTAATTAAATTAATAATAAAAATCATCAATTACAGATGAGAGTTGTGAATTACCAAATCATGTAGTTTAGAAATCTATACCTCCATAATTAAGTAGAGTTTAAGTAAGCGATAATAAATCAGGCAATTTTTAAGATGAAGAAATTGAGGAATCAAATGAAAGTGTAGATGAAGAAGAGTATGAGCAGAAGGATTTTGAACCTGAGGAGGAAGTAGTGAATGAACCTAATGATGATAACCCATTTGATCAACAAGATGAATAGGATGATGAAAATGAGGACTCAGATAAAGAACAATACGATATTGAGATACCAAACCCACAGAATTATGATTTGAATATGTTAAAGACTTAAGAATATTATGCCATGTTTGTCGAAAATATAAAGCCTTAATCAAGATAGTAAGAACTAAAATTTCCAACAAAATTACTTCAATAAAATACGTTAAAGTTGAACAATGATACAATATAATAATCAAGTATGTGTGATTAAAGTGAAATCGTAGAAAGTTAGGTAAAATTTGAAAATGAGAAATAAGGAGATGTTGAAGAGGTTCAAATGAGTCAGGCTTAGTTTTCTGTGTATTAGTAATCCATGGCAATACCAGAGGATGAAGAACCTTCCTAGCCTACTGCATCATAGAAAGCACTCAAAAATTCAAGCAGAAAATATTAAAAACCTAAAACGGTTGATATTTTTAAAAATGAGCAACCTAGAAATTCAAATCCATAATCTCAAAACTAAATTCCTCAATTTTAGGAGCAATCTAGATTCACTAATCAATAAATTCCAGATTAATCAAGATGTACTAATTTATAGATGCCTGATCAATCTCGTTGCACCAATCAAAATCCAATAGCTTCTCAAACTTTTCTGTATCAACCAAGAGTAGAATTAGTTAAATCCAGATTAGAAAATCTGTTTTAACACACGAACGAAATAATGGGTGATCTACCTAAAGTAAAAGTTGAAAAGATAGTGGCTGTTGATGATGATGAAATCAAATCTTATAAAATAGAAGAAAATTCACAGTGGCAATAACAATTAGATTTGTTTGCCTACGAACAAAGCCATAGTTGAAATTAATTAAAAATATATATATATTCGTTAATGCACAAAATTCACTATTCTCATCAATAATCTCCTTCTAATACTCCAGGTTAGAGTTCATCCCCTTCATAGAAGACATAATTAGTACTCAAATAAACAAATAGAACTATAACTTCATAAGCAGAGAATACAGTTTGTTACAAAAAGAAAAGCAAAACAACAATGAATGCAGAGATTGAATTGAAAAAACAACTACAAGTGCAGAGTCAACAATACAAGGAATTAGCTTTAAAATATGAATTATCAATTTAGGAAATTTAAAAGTACCAAATGATGATTGAACGCAACAATTAAAAGAGAAATCATGAGAAATAACAACTACTATCTGAAATTTCTATGTTAAAGAAACAATTAGAATAACGTAGTAAATCTCAAATAGATTTGCATGAGAATGGAAGTAAATAGAACTGTAATAATTTTATAGTTCTTGGACATTTAGTTAATGAGGTAAATCAAAAGGCCATTTTGATGGAATTATCTGAATATAAGGATAAGTGCAAACAACTCTTAAACGAATTGGATACTAAGAATCTTCAGTTAGATTAGTAAAATATATTTTTAAATTTAAGTGTAACAAAGAAACTAATAAATACTCCCTCTTGTTAAGAATTGATTAATTAAGTGCAGGAACTAACAAAAAAGTTGAATGAGTAAGAAAGCAAACTACTTTAATATGAGATGCAATTAGAGAAGCAGCAGTATTGATATTGTTATAAATTAGAGCAAATAATAATAAATCTAAGTTTTTATTTAGGGGAGCAGAATACTTCAATAAAAAGATTTTAGATACTGATATTTTTAGTTCTTCAAGCAATATACAATCGACAGTAAATATCAATTTAATTTAGATGTCAAATCAGAATGAAAACTCCTCTTAGGGATTGTCAAGTTATATAAAGTTATGAAAATAATCTGAATTCGTTTTATATTATTATTATTATTATCATGAGAATATTAATACTGTTGTTATTGGTGTTAGTGAATGTAAATAATCTGTATTAAGTCAGAGCATTCTTTGAGTATTTCCTTAGAACAAAATGATCTGGATGAAACTGTGCTTTTGTAAAAGGAAGAAACTCTAACACTTTTGGACATTGCAAACGAACTTGAGTAATACCATTTGTTTTAAGTATTGGGTATTATGATAAAGTTATAATAAAATAGGAATTGAGGCTTAAGATAGATAAATGAAAAGGTTGGCAGTAGCTTCAATAATATCAATTTTAACAATTGCTGCATGCTGCGGATGTTCATAGATAATATAAGCATATTCAAAATCATGCAAGTAGAAACTTCCACCTCCAAAAAATTAATATAGAAGGCTAGAACAAAATGCAGACTCTTTATGAGAATTATTGCATTAATAATTTATTTTATTATAGTGCTCTTCATTTTTAAGCCCAATTGGTTTGCTTCATATTTCAAAGCCTCAAGTTTATGGTTCATATCCCTAGAGAGTCAACTTTTTTTTATTATAATTTATATAATATATATATCATCCAGCTTAAGGATATTAATTTTTAACACCCTTTTTTTAGTAAACTCCTGTAAATTCTTATTTTCCAGGAGGAAGTGCCTTCATTGGCTAATGAGATTGTGGAACTTTGCTTTTAATTCCTGGTTATTAATTTGATTATTGCAATGCCTATCTGGTTGGATTGTTATTATAACTAGTAGAGTTTTTACCTAACATGTTTGAGGTAATTTCATCTAGAAATTATTTATTTAATTACGTTTTTGAAATGGACGATTATTAAAATCTGTGTGTTTTTATTGTTCCTGTAATGCTTTTAGACCTCCAGACAATTAATTAATTCCCATATTCTTTCCCACTCCCATCCATTAATTTTCAAATTAATCCACTTGATCCTCCTCAACATTCATATAATGGTTAGTCGTAGTTATTTAGCCAGTTCTATCTCTTTCTCTGATATGTTTTTTTCCTTTATCGTTCATCATTCTTTCATGCGCAAATCTATCTATTCCATCACTATTTTTGTAACCTTGTTGTCTTTCACTTATCTATAGAAATATAAGTATTATGTGATACTGTATGCCCATTGGCTCCTCTTGCAACAGCATTATTATCGAAGTATTTTTCTTGAATGATTTTTCCATCAGGACCTAATTTTGATGATTGAACATAGCTGGATGAATAAACTTAAAATACACCATCCTTTGCATGATTATTAACATCCATTTAATTTAAGTTTTTCATATGTTTATGGAGATTCGAGAATTCCATCATCTCATTTTCTAAATCTCCAAAGCCTCTAAAAATTGATC
The DNA here is from genome assembly GCF_000165425.1 of Paramecium tetraurelia. Classification (NCBI taxonomy): domain Eukaryota; phylum Ciliophora; class Oligohymenophorea; order Peniculida; family Parameciidae; genus Paramecium; species Paramecium tetraurelia. The sequence continues at coordinate 400,980 of NW_001799011.1, read as the reverse complement.
CAAAACCTAGACTAGCCAATTGGTTATCCATTTGTTGCATCATCCTATTAGACATCGAATCAAAATCCTAAAACATATTGAATTGTGCCATCTACTGGTTGTTCTAACGTGACTATAACTTAATTTGTAAACTTTACATATGGTTAAACTTGATTTGATCTTGATGGCTAACTATTTCCTCGATATTGTTGTAACATTGTTCGTTAAATAATTTTATTATAAAAGATTTCAAGAAATACTTAATTAATGAAACCATAACAAGACACGTCTACCGATCCCTTTGCATTTGCCTTCAATCCTCAAAATATTGAAAATACAGTCAATAAGGCCAAGAATACATTAGACAATCCCTTTATTGGGATGGCTTACGCTGGCCTTGGAAAGTAAATGAAAATAATATTTAAGAAAATTTTCTGGCATTGGAGATAAATACGATTCATTTCTGAATTCAGTATTCAGCAGTCAATATAGATTTTATTTTGACGTGGACAACATGTATGTAGTGAAGAAATCCATCATGACACTCGCCCCTTATCTTTATAGAGGAAATTGGACATTAAGTAGCAATCTCCTAATATAATTACAGACAGTGAGTTTTAGGCTATTTCACCAACAGAGAATGTTCATGCTCCTGATCTCTATTTACCATTGATGAGTTTAGTGACATTTGTTCTCCTGAGGTGTTTGAGCCTTGGAATTAATGACAAGACCTAATTCAGTCCAGGCTATATTGTAGATTCCTTCTGGAAATGCTTTGTTATATCCCTCTTGGAAGTAATAATAATAAAAATCGTTTTTTGCTTTTTGGATGGAATTAGGGTCAACACTGTTGACCTTGTTTCACATTTAAATTACAGATATTGCAGGTATTCCTCATTGTAATTTAAGTTTATGTGCCTTAATGGTATTCAACATTCTGACAAATGGCATTTTTTCATTCGTTGGCACAATATATGTACTCATTTGTTAGGCCATCTTTATTTACAAAACATTACAAAGATATAGTCCATCTCACAATTAGAGTGCCCTTGGTATAAAATTAAATAATAATTTAGAATTGAGTAGTTTTGGTTCCAATATTACATTAGTATTAGCATTTTTACAGCCAGCATGCTCTTGGGTTATATTGTCTTTTGGTTAATGAAATATATTATTATTTATGTCATAAAAATTTGGTCCACTTTAATTAAAAAAGAAAATTCAAAAGTCTAATCCCACTGAAAAAAAGCCCTAAATTCAGCAAGAAGTATCAGATAGTAAGCAATTAATTACATATTCAAAAGAGTAAGAACAAGAAAACGACAAATTTAAAAAATAATAATTCAATCCAGTTGAAATGGCTCAGCAAGGAGGAACAGGAAAGACATAAGCAGAAATTCAATATGATTTAGTTAGACTGAAGAGATTGGGCGATAAAATTGAAAAAGTAAACTTACTTTTAAATATATTTCTAGAAAATGGAATTGACATACAGATAAAAAATAGAAACTTTTAATAAAAAAATTTAAAAGATGCCAGAGCATTACGATATACCAAAGGTAGGCCCAGGTTGAGATTTATAAACTTTGTTCTATTTTAATATTTATAACTTAATCGGAAATTCTAAACATAAATTTCGAATTTATTATATTTAAAAAAGCTTCTCCATATTCTTTAAATATTATCATATATTATATGATAATTATGTATTGATATAATATAGGTTTATTTAGTCTTTTTATCTACTTTGAACACTTAAATGAAATACGCATAAAAATTTCCTCCTTATAAATTATTATGAAATTTATTACAAAAAGTGTAGGTTAGTAAAAAATAGAAATATATAGAATCTGCTGAATTTGATAAGTTCAGTTTTATTTTGAAAAACTATTTCGAAAACTAGAAATCAATTTTTTTATTATATAATATATTATGAATCCATCAAAATTGAGTCATTCAGAATTGGGGAATTTTGATAAATATATAGAAGATCTATATAATGGCTAATTATTAAGTGAAAATGATATAAAGCTAGTGTGTTAAAAAGTGTTAATATTTGCATTATTAATCAGGCCAAAGAAATACTCGTTGATGAACCAAATATTGTAGCAGTAAGAGCACCTTTAACAATATGCGGCGATATACATGGTTAATTTCACGATCTAATTGAATTGTTTCGTATCGGAGGCAGATTACCAGTATTTTTAAGAAAATTTATTAAGGAAACAAATTATCTCTTTCTTGGCGACTACGTAGACCGTGGTTCTTAAAGCGTCGAAACCTTTAGTCTGATACTTTGTCTAAAAATACGTTACAAAGACAGGTTGACTGTTTTGAGAGGTTATTAGTTAAATTAATATAGGCAATCATGAAAATAGAGAAATTAATAAGATTTATGGGTTTTATGATGAATGCTAAAGGAAGTATGGAAATGAAATAGTATGGAAGCACTTTACAGATGTTTTTGGATATTTGCCATTGGTGGCTATAGTTGAGAACAGCGTAAATTCTCGTTTCTATAATTAGATATTCTGCACACATGGAGGCCTATCACCAGCAATAGAGACAGTTGATTAGATCAAACAATTAAATAGAATTTAAGACATCCCTCATGATGGTGCAATTTGCGATTTATTATGGAGTGACCCTGAAGAAACTAAGGCGGGATGGGGTGTTTCTCCTAGAGGGGCAGGATGGACATGGGGTTAAGATATAACAGATAAATTTTTGCATCAAAATAAATTGAAATTGATTGCCAGAGCACATTAATTAGTAATGGAAGGATTTTAGCATGTTCATCAACGAAAAACAGTTACAATATTCTCAGCTCCAAATTATTGCTATAGATGTGGCAATCAAGCATGCATTGTAGAGGTTGATGATCAGCTAAAAATGAGTTTGTAAATTAATTGCCTATAAAAAAGCTCATAATATGAACCTGCTCCAAGAGATAATGAACCTTAGACCACCAGAAGAGTACCAGAGTACTTTTTATGATTTAACAATTAAATATATTTTATTCAATTATTCACTGATGGTAGCATGTCATAAGTGAATCCTCCAATCCCTAACACTATTAATATAAACATTCCAGAATAAAACACACCTGGTATTAAAAGCATAATTGCTAAAATGAAAATCGGATAGGTCTCACCCAAACCTTTCTCCTGATATTATATAATGCCTTATTCTGTAAATAATATTCCTGCACTCAAAAGAAAAAAAGATAAAACTATAGTTTTATAAGGTCTATTATATCTAATGCGAAGTGGAGGAGGAGATTCAGATCTTACTACTCTTTTCTTGTTTAAAGGACGTGTTTCGCTATAATCCTTCATTTTTATTTTATATAAACAACTTTATAATAATTTATTTTTCATCTAATTGTACGTTGAAAAATGATATAATCTAATTTCTAATTTAGATTAACCTTAATTTTGATGTGATTATTGAATTTATCTTATAATGAAATATCTTATGGAAGCAGAATCCATTCTCTGAAAATAATAACTAGATTGATATCAGAAGATAAAACTGCAAAACATCAAAATAGACTAATTCTATTATTTTTATCTTTTTTAAAAATAGACTTTTAATGACTCAAAGCTTATAAAATTTAAATTCATATTCTGTTGTCTGATCACGAATTTTAAATACTGGTTAGACCTCTTTTTCTAAACAACATTGATTGTATTCAATCGTAATTGAAAAATTAAACGTAAAGTCTTGTTTCAAAGAGGATCTGATGATGATCTCTAAGATATAACTGAGCAACAACCCTCTCATGATTATATCAATAATCGTTTTACTGTATAGCTTTTATCTATTAGTTGACCAATTAATGGTTATAGTTTTTTCGATCATCTTAATGTTTCCACAAAATGTTTCGATTGACGATATACTTCTATTCAATTCCTTATTGATTTAAGCTTCAATCTCTTGATTTTATCCTATCAAACTATAGCATGTCATTTTGAGCATTTCTATAAATTAAGGAGATGATGTAGTTAACAATATCAATTCTGAATATGCTTATTCATCATTCATATTTCTTGCGAAGCCTTGTTGATAGAATAAGATCTAGTTTCTCAGGTTTTGTTTCTTGTCTTCAGTGAACATCTTCTATCCAGGAATCACTACATCAAAGAGCATTTATTTTACGAAACAACAAACCAATTACTTGTAATTAGTTACCTAGGGAGCTGTGGCCTTATTGATTGATAAATTATCAATTGAAACTCTGCTTTCACTTTCGTTTTTCATTAATGTTAATAAAGAACATGTTTCGAATATTAATGTTGACAATTTAATAATTCCCTTTAATATTTTGAATTTGAAATGAACTAACAATAATATAATGAAATGTTTACGGCATTCTAAACCAATAAGATTTTAGTTGAACAATTCGATACATACCTCAAGTAAAAAGTATTGTTATTGATTTTTATGAAGTGTGGCCATTTTTATGATGAGCATTTGTTTCAATAATTGATTGAGGTATCTTTAAACAACGGAGTAATAGATTTAGAGAGTTTTATTAATTAATACAATGAGACAGTAGATACTTTACAATATCGTTCAGAAATATTAAACAATAAGATCAAGGAATTAAGAGTGTTGCATCAATAATTGAGTGATTAGTTAAATTCAGATGCTCTTTAACAGAACTCTTTAACCCTTTAAATTATGGATTGTCAAAACATTGAAATTAGAGATCCTAGTGTCTATTTTTAAATTTGTTGTGGAGCTAAAACACATAAAACTAGAACGATGAAAGGAATCAGTCCATAATTTTAAGAGTAATTTGAATTTCCCATAGACTCTTCTTGCTAGGATGTCATCATAACTCTTTTTGACAGTGTAAGATATTGAATTGACTTTAGATGAGTGATAATATGATTGGGTATACTCAATTTTTGATTTCTGAACTTAGAGAATAAAAACTAAAAGACATTAGTGTGAATTTGTAAAGACAGGACAACATGAAAATCAAAACTAAATTGCATGTGATCTTGAAATTTAATCATTCAAAAGTAAGTTCCCTCTAATTTAGGAAAGCCTTTACAAATAAGAGTAATAAAAATTAAACCATGAGATAAATTAGAATAACATGGAGATTAAAGAAACCTAATAGGCCTTAAATTGTTTAGCAAAGGTTTTTAGCGGTGGATGCATCAAAATCAGATAGTTACCTCCTATTCTGGAGATTAAAGAATTTGAATTAAAATGTTTAGATGCTTTAAATTAAGCATCATAAGATAGAATACAAGATTGGGTGCCTTTATTTTATAAATTAACTGGATTAGTGGTTGCATTATCCGTTTTGATAAGTTTGTATAGATGCCAATTTATGGAAGTATGAATATTTTATCAATTTTTTAGTTAACTTTGTTAGCCTTTATGATGTAACTATTAATTCTGAGAGATATTAACTAAAAATGGATGAGAGTATTCACATATCTATTTGCTGTCTTGTTTCTTTATGATCTACTGTGGATATACATATGTGGAGGAGTATTTATTTTAATAATTTTAGAGTTATGGTATAACCAAAGGAGAACAACACATTAACAAATTCGTCACAGCACTTAGTTATGTTGAACTCTTAGCTAAAATTCCATTTACTATAGTTTTGTGGAAACATTCAGTAGAGTTTGAATAATTTTTATCATATTTTATATGATCATAAATTCTTCTTAAAAAATTCCTTAAACTCCTATAATGACATTTAATCATGTAGCACTCCACAAAACTTTAAAACATCTAAACGTAGCATCATTATTACTTTGAATTTCTTCCTCATTTGTATTATCTTTAAATTTCTAAAATACTTTCCTTATTTTCTTCGAATCAATATGGCCAGATTTGTCATAATCAAAAATCGCAAATGCACTCTCTAATAGTTCATCATGTTGATCCTTATTTGACATACATTCATTAAAAAGTTCAGAAAAATCTGAAAATTGCATAGTGGTCTTATTATTTGGGAAATATCTAAGTGTGAATAATATTATACTTGAGTTCGGTTACAGATACATAAGTTGGGGATTTGGGAGAACTATCTTTTTAACCATCCTCTAAGTTGTCATTTGAATTTCCTTTTTTGGCCAATCTTCTTCCTGGTTAAAATGGCACATTGATTGTTTAGGAATCCATATTAATGGTTTCTAAATCTTTTATCAATTAATTTATTTGGGCTATATTTATATCTTCCCCTCCATCTTAAGAAAACAACTAAAAAATCTATCTTAGTTCCTATTAGTTTGTTTATTATTATTATTACATTCTAGTTAAAATTAATATTGTATAATCAAAATAAATATATAATGATATTAGATTTTACATTTAGTATTACTGAAATCGCTGTTACTATATTCTATATTGAAAAAATATTAAAAAGTAAAATTAGATATTTAAAAATAAGATTGTTCTGAAATGTATTGAGAAGCGATTAAGTTTGTCTAAGATTAACTTTATTATAATAGCTATCTATAAACATAAACTTATTATATCATCAAGGTTTCGTAGTCTAAAAATATTAAAAATTTTTATACTTTTTTATATGTAGATTATTTCCTTAATTATCCTATTTCCTGATTTTGTCGAGTTAGTCCTGCTTTGGAGAAACCATTATTTGCAGAATTAGTTGGAGTGCTTACATCAATTTATTAGACTTGCTATTATTATTATTGTTATTATTATTTTTCATTCTCTTAAATATTTGAAGGTTACTATTACTATTATTATAATTATTAGTGTTGTGTTGATAATGTTTCCTACAAAGCAATAATTTGATCAGCATGTTCATTAATATTTTTTTAAATGGCTTGAGTAAAATCAGTCATTTTTTCATTTAAATTAATAATTTCTTTAGTTTACTCTTATTTTACAAGACTAATTTAGGTTTGAAAGTGTTAGGATAAATCGTCAAGCTATTCTAGTTTGGATGAAGTTTAGGAATATATTTATATTTATTCTGTAATTTTGCCTTCAAAAAACCTTTTAAGTTATTCGAATTAAGTTTGAAGCTAATATTGTTTAATTACTGTACATCTGAGAATTATATTTAAATATTCTTTTGCTCTTATACTAGATTTTAAATTGAGAGATTGCAATTTTATTCTAGCTCCTTTAAATTATTAAACAACTAGTTGGTTTGATTTTCTTTTTCACCAACCAAATTATTTGTGTTTTCCTTATTTCCAATTAACTTGGCATTAAACTGAAATTATATAATTAATTTACTTATTCCTCAATTTCTAATTGTGAGTCATCAGAACTAACTTTTCCAAAATTATTAAATTAGCACTATGACTCATCATCTTGTCCTTGTTCTATTGTATCTAAACTAAACAATTCATATAATTACTTAGAGCCTGATAATGGGGAGATGTGATTTTAGTGGTTTATTGTTATTTCAACTTCCTAAATAATTTATCATAATCTATGAGTACATAATAACTACTGCCTAATAAACAATCCATATAAAGTTGACGATTTGAAATATTAACAAGAATGATTCAAAATTTGTTATTTGATCCATTATTTCTGTAATATAATTATAATAGTAGCATTTAATATTTCATTATTTAATCAAATCCTCAATTCTATTATTTAAAACCAAGCACTTTTCTTGTATCTTGGATTCTTCTTATTTGAACATTTTATGATACAAAAAAATAATGACAAGTTTATTACTTTTAATTGGAAAAGAAAGAAAATTTATCTTTAATTTAAGTAGAACATTATAACAATTTGTATTGATAAAACTATTTTATAGAATCGAAAAGAAAGTGATTTGATAAAAACGACATTTATTATAAAATTTATAGAAATGATATGTATTGAATTTGAGATCATAATAAATTTAATTTGCTGCTGAAAGCATCTCACTTTTGGATATGAAGGTCATTGAGGAAATCAAATATTAAGTTGAATTGGAAATGAAGAAAAAATTTGGAAAGTGTATCGAAAAACGATATGCAAAAATAACTGATGACCTAAAAGAAGAATGTATATAAAATGTAATATAGAAAGGCAAAACAATACGAGAAGTACATTATTTGTAATCTTAATAGGTATCCTAATAATTATCAATTAATTATTCATCCGCCAAATCTATCTTAGCAAATTATAGAAAATCTTAAAATGGAATAAAAGTAAAATATCACTTGGAACCAAGATAAGTGAAAGTCAACGATGAATACGATTGGAAAAAATTTAAAATTTAAACATATTGTGAAGACAGATAAGTTAATGAATATACTATGGATACATTTGCTTAGATAGTGAAACAACCCTCCATAAATAATGCTATCAACTGATATTTATTTAATATTATTTGAGATTAAAACTTTACTAATAAACATTATTTTCATAAATGTCTTTTCAATCTTATTATGATATTCTCAATTATGATAAGAGTATCGTTAGAAATATCTTGTTTAAGATGAATATATAGTTATTATTTAAAAATTATGCTCTAAAAAGATTTAATCATTATAGATATAATGATATATAAACAAATATCACTTATTTTTTTATTACTTTTGTTTGAGCCATTCATCGTATTATTCCTTAGCATCCTTTATGTTTTTTGTCATTTACTCCTATTCTTATTGATTCAATTAAGAGAATAAGGCAGCATACAATTACTGATTAGTTTATTGCAAAGTCAAGACTAATTTTTCCATTAATAAAATGGCATCGTAATCTTCCAATGGACTATCATAAAGTTCAGCATATTCATCATCACCTTCATCATAATCCTCATCATCTTCATCGTCGTCCTATTCTAGATCTTAGATTTTTTCAATAGTTTTTTTGAGATCTTCTTCTTCTTCAGCTTGATCTTCTTAATCACAAGATTCCTCTTCTTCTCTTAATTCCAATATTTTAGTAGATAGTCTCACAAATAGCTTTCCAATCTCTGATGATGTCTATAATAAATAGTTAGGTATTTATGGTAGGGAATATAATTAACAAAGAGCAAAGATCAATCTATTGATATCCTATTCATATTTATAGAATTTTTCCATTGAGAGCATAGTTTATAAGATTTGATCTGTCAATCCTTTACTATTTAAATAATTAACTGCAAGATTAGGATTATACCAGATACACATGCATAAGACTCCGATATTGACAATTTTGAATCTATTTGTTTTCTTGTCTTTCTAGTAAATAATATAAATGCATAATTACTTATAAATTAAGTAGAGTAAAGTCTATGATTTATGGAATCAGATTATCTACTTGACCAGGATAATTTTCGATTAATGCTATTAGTATAGTGGTAACTTGGTTTTAGTCTGTTTCATCACTTCCATTGTCAGCTACAGCATAGATTTTTTAGATGAATCTAAAGACCAAAGAAATGAATGAATTGCCAAAGTAATCGTTTTAAGTCAAAAATGTAGCTCCTCCTTTTTAAATGTAGTTTCTGAAGGATCCTAATATTTAGGAAACGAATTCACTTCCCCAATCTTTTTTGCATCCCTCTAGCAATACATATTAATCCTCTGATAAACCTTAGATACTATAAACATTGGTTTCCTAAGGGATTCCCAATATAATGTAACATAAGACGGGGTAATAGAACCATAAGCCTGGAGTCAATTGTTATCTTTTATAAAGCATTATATTCAAAATCTCTAATGCCTCATTAATGAAGTCACATCCAGTTTCTGTTAAGGCAAAGTTAATAATTGGAAAGATTACTGATTCCAATTATGTATAGGACTCTTATTGGAGTGGAGCATTCAAGATCCTTTTGATAGCCTCTAAACATCCAGATGCTGCCAACTCAGCTTCACCGTCATCATCAGAATCACCATCTCCTTAATTCTATTTTTTGCAATACTTTTAGAAAATAGTAGCAATATGAGCAGATAATTAATGAGCATAAGGTGTGATTTCATTTGTAAAATTCTTAACTATTTCTTCTAATGATCTTACAATCTTTTCATTATCAATCAATTCCATCAATTTAATGTATATTTCCAACACTTAACTCAATTATGGTCTTATCAAATCTTAAGCTTCCTTGTGTTAAAGAATTGAACTAAATGCTATAGCTGCAGCCACTCTGACTGGTAATTCTTTATCTAATATACATTTCGATATTCCTTAAACTGCCAATTATATATTTTATTTATTTTTGAATTCAATAGAGCCATACTCATTAAATACATGGCAGGCTCTAGCTCTCAAAAATCCAACTGGATTTTAGAACTCTTGAAGAATGAATTTCTCTAAGATTTATTCTAAACCACCTTAAATGGAACTTATTTTTGAAATTTAGTGAACCAAACTTTCAATACCCCATAATAATGCTTCTTTCTTCAGGAGATCTAAAGGTTGATTTGTTAATGGATCAATATTAGTGCTAAAGGCAGTTTAACAATAATTAAGAAATGAAATCAACATCAAATTTCCATTTATATCTTTTTATAAACAAACTTCCTAAAGAATGTCATTGGCAGGATTCTTGATATTGTAAGTTGAAAGCGAGAAATCATCTAGTCTTTTGATGTATTCTTCAGGGTCACTTTTCCATAATTAATCATCTCTTGGAGTTAATTGCATTTTTGGAATAGCAACATGATATATAAGTTTATCATAATGAGGTTTGAGCAATTCTTTAGTATTGTCTAATTTTAAGGAATAGAATAAATATTTGAGTGCAAATAGGCATGTTCTAGGTCCTTAGAATTAGGTGTTGTCTGTTAAGATCTTATAAAATATTTCCATAAATCCGATTGCATAAGTTGATTTGATATGCTCTGCAAACTCAGCCATATTTGATTCAACCATTTTTTTATTTGCAAATTTCTAAATGAATCTCAATATAATTCTGCTAGCCCATTTCTTATTTGTCCATATATAGGTTTTTTCTCTTCTCGTTTCTTCCTCAGCATCTTAAGTTAATGTTGATAACTCTGGAGGTGGAGGGGCTTATATGATTGTCTTAAAATAAAGCATCCATCTGGCTACAACATTGTAATCTCTCATATATATTGGCATCACCAAATGAGTAGCATGATGGAATATCTTCAGAATCACTTTTACGAGTTATCCACTTTGTTCGTTGTAGCCCTCTAAAAATTTTTGGATTAGAGTTTCTAAAATTGGGAAGGTTGAAGCAACTATTGGTTCCAATGGTTAACGATCATTTTCCAATAAAAATTAATGGACTTCACATGTACGTCTTAATGTAAGCAGCGCACTCCATAGGTCTTCGTATGAAGTAAAGTTTTATAATTTAATTACTAATTATTGCACTAATTATGGCCAATCATTAGGAAAATCTATAGCTACTAATTTGTAAATCAAATCTTCATACTATGATCTTAATTTCTTGATTTGGATACACCTACATTAAATTATTAAACAACCTTGCCAAAGCATCAATAATAGTTGCTTTAATCATGGTTTTTTCTTCTACACTTATAATATAATGGCCTGGTTCTTTCTTATCAGCCCAATGCTTTTCTAAAAATGTTTTCAGGTTAACAACAGCACTTTGTCTTAATAATTCTGGTTATGTTTAATCATCCACTATCCTTAATAATGAAATAGCATATCTAAAAATTTGGAGGATTTTAATTACAATGGTTATAAAGATGCTTATTTCAATAGAGCTTCTCCATTGTTGACACTCTCTTACGAGGTACCATAAGTTAATTATAAAGCATTTATAAGATATCCTAAATCCTAAGTTTGCATTCACGAACTAATTTTTTAATTTATTTTAAAATTTTCCAACTTAATTCGCGCTAAAAATAACTAGAATATTTTTTATCCAGATAATATTTTTACTTTTCATAAATTATCTAATCAAGCAAAATTTGAATTTAAAGGCATATAATCTTTATCAGATAAAATCTGAAATTAAACTCAGAATCAGCAACTTAAGAAATACTATTATTTTACTTAATTTTATGATAAATAATGCACTAAAGAATGCTTTCCTAACACAAATTTGAGATTTCTCATTAGCATACATACTTCCATATGAGTATGGATCCGGTATAGCTTTGTTTAAGAAATAGGCATTTTTAGTTATTGATAATTCCTAACAAAACCACACATATTTAAGATCATAGATAAAACTATCTATCTTTTAGTTTATAATTAATACATAAAAAGTCCTAAATTGCTAGCATGTACGAAATAATCAGAAGGAGAATTAAAGAAATTTTTAATTAAGTATTTTTTAATATTTTATTTATAATTATGATGAAAAACAAAATAAGACTCACGGCTCTCGATATTATGGCGCTTGTGACAGAACTAAAGTAAAAGTTAATAGGCACAAGGTAAGTTTTTGATTCATAAAAAGACTTTCAAATATTTACAATATTGATGCTAAGACATATGTTTTCAAATTCTCTCTTCAGGAATCAAAATCTTATTTGGTTATAGAAAATGGATTGAGATTTAATCTTTCTGATACTATAGAGAAGAATAAAGTGCCTTCAGGATTTACTATGAAATTTAGAAAGTTTTTAAGGAGTCGAAGATTAGAAAGCATAGAATAAATAGGAGTCGAAAGAGTGGTTGTATTTACCTTTGGGAGGGAAGATCATACTTACTATTTGATATTGGAATTGTACTCTTAAGGAAATATTATACTTGCTGATAAAGATTATAGAATTATCTAGTTGACAAGGCAACACGAATTTTCAGAAAATGCGAAGTATTGAATATTAAAATTATAAGGGTTGCTCCTAATGAGATTTATCCCTTCGAGTATACAGCAACAAATTATCTTGAGAAATTCGATACATCTATGGAAAGAATTTAGAAAGTGGTAAGTGAGAAGGCAGGGTAAAAGCTTAAGGAAGTTGTATTTAAACTGGTGCCTTGTTTACATTAATCATTGACAGATGATATAATATAATAGCTGTAAATGAATCAGAATGAAAAGATTGTGAATTAGTTTGAAAACGTAAAGAAAGTAGTGGATTATGCAATGGAATATATAAATAAATATCGCGCTTAAACTTAATATAAAGGTTATTTATGCGCAAAAGAAGCACCTAAAGATGCAGAATAGAAACCAAAATTCTTTGATTTTGCTGCTGATTAACCTGCTTATTATTAGGGAAAATATGTTATTGAAACACCTACTTTTAATGAAGCAGTACATCAATACTTTTTAGTGGTTGATAGATAGGAAGATAATAAATAATCGATTGAAGATATAGCTTGGAAGAAATTTGAAAATATTAAATAGGATCAGATGAGTAGAATTCAGAAATTACAGTCAGAACAGGACGAATATATCATGAAGGCAGGTCTTATTTAAGAAAATATTAATGATGTCTAAGCGATTATAGACATCATACAGAAGATGATAGAGAATGGTATTCCTTGGGATAAAATACAAAGGATGATCAATGATAGCAAAAAAGAAGGCAACCCACTTTCAAATATGATAGGAGGAATGAATTTGGTATCAATATTAAATTATTTGAATAGAAATAAAATAAAGTGACAATATTGTTAGGTAATAAGGAAGATGAGTATTCAGATTTGATTCAAATAGAAATTGATATAACTTAATCAGCTCATTAAAATGCCAGAAAGTATTATGAAAGCAAGAAGAAAAATAGAGACAAAGAGATAAAAACAAAAGAGGCTGTAGAATAGGCATTGAAATAGGCTGAGAAAACTGCTCTCAAGGAAATCGAAAGAGAGAAAAATAAGATATAGAAAGTGTAAAATTAAAGAAAAAAGTATTGGTTTGAGAAGTTCTTTTGGTTTATTTCTTCTGATGGATATTTAGTAATAAGTGGTAAGGATGTACAGTAGAATGAAATGATAGTTAAGAGATACATGAATAAAGATGATATTTATATGCATGCTGATATTTATGGATCAGCCTCTACAATAGTAAAGAATCCTAATGAGGGTCCTATTCCTGAGGCAACAATAATGTAAGCAGCCACTGCAACAATTTGCAGATCGAAATCTTGGGATGCTAAAATAGTTGTATCGGCTTGGTGGGTTCATGCATCCTAAGTTAGTAAAAGTGCACCTACAGGTATGAATATACCTGCTGGTTCTTTTATGATTTATGGAAAAAAGAATTTTATTTATCCTCCTAGATTAGAAATGGGTTGTACAATTTTATATCAATTGGATTAAGATAGTATTAAAAGACATGAAGAAGAAAGAAAGAAGAAATTAAGAGAGGAATAATCACAGGTTGATGAATCTGAATAAAATGAAAGTGAAATTACTGAAAAAAATATACTTGATTCTGACAATGATGAGAATGATGATAATAATGAAGATGATAATAAGGTAGATTTAATTGATCTAGAAAAAACTAATTCTGTTTAAACTATTTAACAAGGAGATAAAGAGTATACAATTGTTGAAGTCAATCCTAATGCAAGAATGATCTAATAAAGAAATGATAAAAAACAAAAAGAAAAGGAACAATAACAAAAACAATAAACATAATAATAATAATAATAATAAAAATAACAACCTAAATAATAATAATAATAGTAGTAATAATAATAAAATAAATAATAATAAGCACCTAAATAGTAATAATAAAAATAAAATGTTAAAGATGCGGAAAACGATAGTTCTGATGATGATAATAAAAAAAATTAGAAAAATCCAACAACTTAATAAGTAAGAGGCAAAAAAAACAAAATGAAAAAAGTGAAAGAAAAATATGCTGATTAATCTGATGAAGAGAGAGAATTAAGATAAAAGTTAATGGGAGCAACATATATGAAAAATGAAGTAAGACCAGAGAAAAAAAAGAAAGATAAAGATAAAAATGAGTTTACAAAATAAGAAAAAGAATAAACATAGCAATAGGAAGGATAATATAAGGATAAGGAATATTATAAAAAATAATAATTAAAATAAGAGTCTATTACAGTTAAATTGCTTAAATAATAGGGTATAGAAGTTACAAAGGAGGAATCTAACCCAGATCAATAAACTTAGGAAAAAATTTAATAACAAGAAGAACAATAACAACAATAATAATTACAATAACAATAAGAGCAACAATAATAATAATAATAACAATAACAAGAGGATTTATAATAAAAAGAACCAGAAAATGCAGATAATAAATAAGAAGAGATTGATAGTGATGATGAAAAATAAGAAAAATAGGTAGAATAGGAAGATGAGAATATTGAGTATACTGAAATGTAGAAACTCGTCTCCTATCTATATCCTGATGGTATTCATTTTTTATTATTATTAGATAAATATCTAAGTCTTATTCCTATGGTCGCTCCGTATACAGTTATAGGAAATTATAAATTCAAGATTAAGATTGCACCAGGATCTTTGAAAAAAGGAAAAGGTAAATTTTTAAGTTAAATTTTCAAGCTGGAAAAGAAATCCTAAATTTCTTCTAGGTCAATAAAGATATATCTAATCAGGAGAGATAACTTTTGAAAATGATAACAGATGAGGAAATTGTTTAAACTATGTTGCCAGGAGTTAAATTAACAGGAGTTGGAATGCTTCAAATGAAATAAAAAGAGAAACAATTAAAGAAATAATAACCTAAAAAAAATAAATGAGTTAAATAGAAATGTAACTAACTATGTAAATTTATAGTAAATAATTATCGTATTTATTAATTTAATATTCACTTTCTTTTCTCTTTCTCTTAATTTCTATATTTATAATAAATTATTATAATAAATGTTTATCAACTCCTAATCAAAGTGATACCTTTTACTACTTACAAGTATATATCACTATTTCACTAAGAGCAACATCACTATCTAAAATTATATACTATATATAATCATCTAATCTACTTATGAAATATTTATGAATACGGAGTTCTTGATAACATCGAGCATTTACATTTGCTGCTAGATATTCATAATAAAAACTGATATTGATTACGTAATTTGCAGAGAAAAAAGCGCTGAATAATTAAATGAAGTTTTTATTAATAATCTATCTATGAAAGTGTGTAACAACGCCTCTAACTCAAATAACTTCAAACTTAGAATTTTCTTGAAATCCTAATCTAAGGGGGAGTCATCATCTTTATATTCAATTTTAAACTCCCAGAAGTTCGTTTTTGGAGATGATGAAAAAAATCATAGAACACCTAGACCTTTAATTCTTTATGAAGATACCTCAGATAGGTATAAGTCCACTACAAGTTCATCAAGCTCTTCACATTTAAGGAAATTAACCCAAAGGATAAAATAATCAACTGACTCAGAAATAAATGCAGAAAACCCAATCTCATTTTATTAAATTCTTGATAATTATAATGACTAATATCTAAATTTACAACTTAACAAAGATAGATATTATTCTCAAGAAAAGACGACTAAAAAAATTAAAAGGTTGTATACGGAACAAACTGAAATTGAAACAATAAAATAGAAACCATTTAAATAATAGTAAATTTACTCTTAACACTAAAAGACCAAAAAGGGTTTAAGTGTAAAATAAAAATTAATTAATTCTTGCAAAAAAAATAACAAGAAATTATTTTGAATTGACTTTGTAATTTATTTATTATTTATTAAATTTAATTCTATAATTTTGGTCTTGAAAGAAATTATTTGAATTTCCTTTTTTATCTTTTTAAGATCTTTGAATTAATATAAACATATAAAAATTTCATTTTGAAATTTATAAATAGAATAAAAATAAAATATTCCCAAATTAAGAATATGATTTTATTCGAAGAATTTGAAATATCATTCAAAACACTTTTTGGATGAATAATTTGATACTAAAGTTAAATTAAATCAATAAAAAATAATCAGAAATTATACGAAAAATACTTTCACATCTAGGATTTAGAATAATATTCGAAAAGGTTAAAATCAATTAGATATAAGGAATCTTTTTGATACAAATCATTTTGCTCATATTAGTTTTTTAAGTGTCTTATTTATTATTTTTATAGTGATCAAAATATTAGATCAAATGGAATATTTGCTTCATAATTTAGATCTAAATTTAGTTGAATTCTAAAGGAAATTCTTTAAAACAGATTGTTATACTTTTTAAAATACTCCTACATTCAGATAATTGAAGTAAATGCTGCCGCAAATCTTGATAAATATATTTATTTATAATGATTTTTAAATCATAGAAATATTTTTTTATTTGATTTACACCATTTATAATAATTTATAATATATTTGAATTATCTATATCACAAATCCTCAATTTTTTGATCTTCATCTCCTTAGGTCTGATTTTCCTGTTGATCTTAGAAGTTGTCTTCTTATTGTTGTTAATTCTATGGTTGTTCTTTTTCATCTTCTTAATTAGATTGTTCTTAGCTTTCTTCTTTTTTTGAGTCTGATTCAGATCCTTTTTTGCTTTATTGTTTCTTTTCTTCCTTCTTCTTTTTCTCTTCATCCTTTTCTTCTTGAGTCTTAAATATTAAATGAAATATATACTTTTTTTGGTTTAGGAATAGCTTTTAATTTTGTGTATTCTTCACTCACTTTATCTACTTTTTTCTTCAAATCTTCAATCAAGAATACTGGATCTTAATGCAATTCTGTCTTTTCTTATTCTTCTACTTTGGATCTCAACCAATCTGTAGTATTTGTAAGATGTCCTAAGAATTTTGCTTTTTTCTCTTCAGGAATCCAAGGCATTGTTGAATTAAGAGCGTTTGCCTTCTTATGGAAATCTTTCAACTTTGTCACTGTTTCATTTATAGCTTATGGTCTAGCCTTAGCCTCATCCAATCTGACTTAAATTGGTTTTAATCTAACTAATAAGAAATAAGAATTACAAATTATTCAATTAAGTGTATTTGGTGTTGAATTTTTCAAAGTCAGCTGTCCATGCCTCATCACTATCAAGATATTCAGCATGTTCTTCTATTGTCTTTAAGATTTCAGTTCTTTCTGTTTCAGTTGATGCTTTTTAGAAATATTCAGCATCTTTGACTTCTCTGACTGTATATATAAGAGATTCCAATTTATTTTTAATTTCGCTTAGTTTTCTGCTATTTTCTTCAGCAGTTTCGAACTATTTAATAATTTTTTTTGAGTCGTCAATCTCTTATTGATTTAATCCTAAGACAACATGATGAGTAGTTGTGTAATTAATGGCGAAAGTGTGAATAATTTTTTATTTTTTAAATTTTGGTTCTTCAATGACAGGTTCTTCTGTTTTTTATGGTACTTCTGTTTATTGAGGTTCATCAATTTGCTTTTCTGTTTCTTCAGATAGATCACCTTCTTCACTTGATTCATTTTCTTTAGATTCAGTTTTATTTGAAGATTTAGCATTCTCTTATGAAGATGTTGTATTAGTAGCAGTAATGTTAGGTTTAATTTCAATTAGTTTGATTTCTTCAACTTTCATTTCAGCACTCTCTAATTTAATAAATTCATTTGAAGTAGATTTAAAAGTAAGAGAGATTTCTGGCTTACTGAAATTGAGTTCTGTGGCATTAGTAATATTATTTAAATGATATGACATTAATTTAGATTTTTAACCGTCTTTTTCCACATAGATATCTAATACTAAATTCTTATCATATGTGAATTCTAAAGAACGAGTACTTCCATACTTCTTCTTGTATCCAAACAAAGAGAATTCCTTGTGATAATCATCATCATTCACTCCTTTAATCTCAATTGAACTACTGAAACTGAAGCCATCAGTCAATTAAACTGGTCTAACTTTGAATGAATGGGACAGATTAGCAGCATGGAATGCAGCACCAAATGCCATAGATTCATCTCCATTTAAATGTGTTCCAACTTCTACACTTCCAAAGTAATTAGCTAACACCTATTAGATTTTAGGAACTCTGATGCCTCCACCTATTAATTCAACAATATTGATATCCTCTTTAGTTTTGTTGGATTTTTCTAAGACGTAGTTAATTGGTTCAGTTAATTATTAGAGTCTATCTTCAAATAAGGATTCAAATGTTGATCTCTAAATTGATGTTGTATAATCTTCTCCATCAATCAAACCTTCCAGATAAACTTAAGTCTCTTTATTTGCTGATAAAATCTCCTTATATTTATTAGATGCCTTCAATAATTTATTCATTGCTTTTGAATTTGTAAATATTGACTTCTTTCCTTTTCTAGATGGTTGATTATCGAATTCCCTTGCAAAATGATTTGCTAGTAAGAGATCTAAAGATTATCCACCTGCATTAGAGATAGAATAATCAGCTAGAACTTTTAAGGTTTCAATCTTTTTCTTTTGAGCATCAATGGCCTAGAATTCCACCAAAGACACTTAAATATTGTATGAACCTATGTTATAAAACAAAGCGGTGTGTTTATTTTCATCTTAACGTTCAAGGGCATAATACAAAGCAGCAGCTGTATTTTCATTAATGATTCCCAAAACTTCCAATTCTGCTAATTAAGCGGCTGATTTTAAAGCTCTATACAAAATATTTAATATTAAATTACGATCTCTAACTTATGTTCCATTCACTTGGTACTGTCAATACAACATCTTTAATTTAGATTTGATGGTTGAAATCTACCAACTTTGCAATAAATTTAAGAACCATTCCTGCTAATTCCTCAACCTTTACAATCATAGTATCCTTTCCTTCTACCTCTACACCATCAACTTCAAAGGCAAATGTTCCTTCTCTCTAAAATTATTTGATTTGCATCTTTACCTCTTCAATCTCTATTTTAAAATCTTCATAGGACTATTTAGAAATTTCTACTAATTTTTGGTCATTTGCTAATGCTCCTAAAAATTTGTTTAAGAATGTAAATGTATTCTTAGGTGATTTGGATTTCTTAGAAACACCATCACTCTCATACAATCGCTCCTTGTTATAGAATGCAATCTTAAGCATAGATAATTGATCATACAGCATTTTCTGTTTTACGTTTGCTTGTAGTATTCTCAATGATTGTGAAAGATTTGCCTGGACTTATCAAAACTGCCTTGATAAATTCAGATCCGAAATCAATTCCCAATACGGCTCCATTGGCAATGATAGCTAAAAGGCAAAGGAGTAAGTATTTTATCATTAATAAAAATCAATAAATATTCTAGAATAATTTTACGATCCCTAAATACACGTGTAAATTCACACTCTATCTGTTAATTTACCTTGAATCTTTTATAAATTGTTTAATCAGAATATAGAAATGATGCTATTTAATACACAATGCCTTTATTCATCAAATACCCTTTATATATATTATAATATATATAAAATATTTAACTCCTCATTTTCCTAAATGGCTAAATGGAATAAATATTGTTTTCCAACCAGGATGGTTTTTGGCTAACCTTCTAGATATCATTTCAGCTAACCAGATAATAATTCTGATTTCCTATTCCTTCAATTTCAAATATGTATAAAAAACCTTGAAATTATACAGTAAAATACTCCATATGATCTCTATCCATCAAAAGCAAGGGCATATCTTCTGCATCCATCTTCATACATAATATCATCAAGGGTTCTAATTTAATATTTGTATAATACTTAGTTCAAACATTAAACTCCTCTTTTTTTAAAGAATAAGGCTCATCCTTCAATAGATTTCTATAATTATCACAACCTTTTACTGCTTCTCTTAGAGCATCCAAGGACTTTGAATAAAAATATAACTTCTCACAATCAGGGCTCAAATTGCCTATTGTAAGACATAAATATTTTGTTGTTGTTGTAATAATCTTAGCAGCCGTATTCAGATCTCTATTCCAAATTGAATTATAAATCACTTGCACTGTTTTAAAATATGCTTCAAATTATAATAATTCTAATAATGCCTCTTAATAGGTTGGCATCAACTATTATAATATTCCCTTTCCATACTTCAGATTCACAAAAAGAGTAAAAATCTCCTAACCAAAGTTATTTATTCTATTCTGTTTTCATTTCCCTAAACAAATTCTGAATATCAATTAATGTCCTATTCTCATGCAAATTTCCAATAGATTCCTCAAAAATTTTCATAAAATACACTCCAATTGTATATCAATCAAAACATCTCTGTGTAACTGCTAGAATCATCTCCCTCTAGTACCTTGATATTTTTCATCTCAGGAAACCAACCCAATAGATCAATATTGCTTAGAAGAATCTCTTTATCAATTTTATTCTTCAATCCCTCTATTATATTTACTAAATTATTAATCATAAAACGACACCTATTATTACCTTTCTATTTCATACCTTAAAAGGAATAACTACTTAGTAAGAGTTCCCGTGAATTATACTTCTATATACTCGAATTCGTCTGCTAATTGTGTTTTCAATCTCTATCTCAATTTTGAAGTTGGCATTTAAGGGTTTGCAGCTTATAATCAATTCTAATTTCACATTTTTTAATGCTTAATAGCCAGTTTCTACTAAAAATTATTTCAATCCTGGAATAAAAGCGCAATTCTTCCTTTATTAATATTAAGCTTAACTAGCTCTTAGTCCTTTTATTATAGCTTCAGATAGCCATTATCAACCTCAAAACACTAAGATCAATAATTTTATTTTGTTAATATAATTAAGTCATATATAAAAAAATAATTTTCTTTTTGGCCTCCTTGTTCAAGGGTAATATGTCTATAGCAAAAAAATGGTTTTAATTGGTTATCCTTCTAATGCAAGGTTTAAAATAGCTATTAGAATTATTTTAGTGAAAACGTAGGATATAATGCACTCTTTATAAAACAGCAATATTTTCTATTTTATATGGCTAAGAGATATAATTTTGATAATATTATTGTTATCTTACTAGCTGATAGCTCCATTCACTTTAAAATTATAATACCTAACATTATTATTTTTTAGTTTTATAATTTATATTATTATTTAATTATAGATAAATATTAGATAATATTTTAAATCAAAAACAGATTTGAAAATCCAGAGTATAATCGTAATATTTAAATGTTGAACAGCTTGATTTTTCTAGTAGCACTTATGTCCTAACTCTCTGGGTAAATCAGATAAATTTAAAGTATAATTAAATTATAGATAATTTTAATTGAAATAAAGAAGTAAAAAATTATTAATATTTCAAATAAGTTTCTGTATATAGAAAATTATCATACATCATACCCCCTAGATATAGTGAACTGAGTTTAAATTTTAAAAGATATTAAATATCTCATTATTATTTACACATGCAGTGTCTCAAAGTTGTAAGGAACTTTTCTTTATGGTCTTCTGTCCCTCTTGGATAATTAGACCCAATTTCTGGAATAGTCGCCTAATATGAAGCTGATAATTCTCCCTAAAAGGTCAATCTAGGAGTCAATACTTATAGGGATAACAATGGAAACCCTGTTGTTCTAGAATCTGTTAAATAAGTAACATTATTATTCAACACCTAGGCTCTACGAATTGTTAGAGAAAAAAAATTAGATAACGAATATCCCCCTATAGAAGGCCTTTAGTCGTTCATTGAGGCAGCCATAAAGGTTGGATACGGGGAGGCTTACTATACACAAAATAGTAAAAACATAGCAGGTTGTTAAGTACTAAGTGGAACAGGAGCTGTTAGGCTAGGGTTCGAATTTTTAAATAAGTTCGCCCCTTCTGGAACAAAAGTTTATGTCCCCAATCCTACAAAAAATATACATCCAATCATAGCTTAGATGGCAGGATTGAAGTCCCAGGAGTATCGCTACTTTGATCCAAATACCAGACAAGTTGATTTCTAAGGGCTATCGGAAGATTTGTATTCTGCTCCCAATGGATCCATAGTATTACTACATGCTTGTTCCCATAACCCAACCGGATGTGATCTTGAGTTGTTCTAATGGAAACAAATATTAGATTTAACTAAGAAAAAATAAATTTTGCCTTTCTTTGATATGACTTACTAGGGCTTTACTAGCGGAGATCTTGAAAAAGATGCTTAAGCCATTAGATTATTTACAGAAGCAGGAGTTCCCATCATATTAGGCCAGTCATTTGATAAAAACATGGGGTTGTCTGGTTAGAGAACAGGATGCCTAAGTTTAGTTTGTTCCAATGAAAAAGAGAAGCAAATCGTTGTCTCATAGCTTAATTTGATTGCTAGATCTCTTTGGTCTTGTCCCCCTGTTCATGGAGCTCGAATTGCAGAAACTATACTTAACAACCCAGAAATATATCAATTATGGTTAGGTGAAGTAAGAATAATGGCACAAAGAATTAAAAATATGAGAGTAAGCTTTATAAAGGCCTTAAATGACTTGGGTTCCCCTCATGATTGGTCTTACATCTCCAAATAATTTGGAATGTACTCATTAACTGTATATATATATATAAATTTTAATAGGGAATTGGACCTTAGTAAATAAAGGAGCTGGTGGAGAAATATCATATTTATTTGTTGAGTAATGGAGGTATCTCTATTGCTGGATTGAATGACAGTAATATCAAGTATGTAGCCAAGGCCTTCCATGAAGTGACAAAACACACTTTAATATGAAAATAATTATTATTTGTTAATTTAATAATAAATTATATATTATTGTATTTATTATTAAATTACAATCAGAATTTCCCCCAGTTCTAAAATGGATCAAAATTAATGTTAATACTCATTTATTTCTCCTAATTTACATTACTTATTTATTCCTATTATTATTATTATTATTATTATTATTATTATTAATCAAATTATTATTATGCTTGCATGTCATTAATTAGTGATGGTTGTTATTATATTTAAGGAGCTTATTCATCTAAAATATTGATATTATCAAATTCTTTATATTTATTAGCATTTCCTTTTGGTTGTTGATCTTGATTTTGTTGAAATGGATTATCAAAGTTGATGAATTAATTGTTTGATTAGACAGGATTATTGAAGTCCTATCTTAATTAATCTTTCTATTTTATATCATCTTAATTAAATAAATTTATGGTTGATTGAATACTAGCCTATTTAGGAATAGATTATTCAAATGGAATTTAAAAATCAAAGTTTAAAGGTTATTATTGATAATTAAATTATGGTATTCCAATTGAAGAAGGAGGATAGTTTGCAGGGTAAGGGGATATTTATGACTAAACTTACCCGATTTATATTGGATTCAGCTAAATATTTAATTAAGATATTTCATTTATTCCATTTTAAGGTATGCCTGTTACAATAGGAGAAAGACTGCTATTTGATTTATTTTACTATTATGAAACAGGTTAAAGTTGATCTAAATTCAATTCACTACTTTAAAAATGATTTGATTTTTCCAAAGAACTTTATCTTTAGAAAAATAAACTTGATGATGAGGATTATTATTATTGTTATTATTATTATTATTATTATTATTATTATTATTATTATTATTATTATTATTATTATTATTATTATTATTATTATTATTACTATTACTATTATTATTGTTACTATTATTATTACTATTACTACTATTATTATTACTATTATTACTATTACTACTATTATTATTATTCATCTGTATCCTCAGGTAAACATGACATTCTCTCAACTGCAATTTTCTAAATTAAACTTTAGAGCAATTCTGAATATTTCTAAATCAATGATTTCCCAATATTCAATTCAATTATATAAGGCAACAATTAAGGAAGCAATCTTGTTACAATTTACTAATTTTTTACTAATATTTACTTCGTAGTTTAGGTGTTATAAAAATGATTTATAGATTTCTAAAAGTAATTATGCTTAAATTTTGGTAGGGGCTGTCATTTTTCTAAACTTTTCTAATGTTGGTAAAATATTATCTGAAATAGAAACTTTATCAAATATGTGCTATGTTTTGCTCAATACTTATAATGCCAATAGATTAACCTCCTTATTGGATGAATCCAAGCATAATTGAAGTAATCTAGGAAGAATCTTAAATTTAATATTTTAGATACCTTATTTTTTGTGTATTAATATTCTATCTTTTCCATTATCATTTAGGTTTGACTTAGAGCAACTTCTTATAGTTTTGCCACGTCAGATTCAAAACATTTAACATACAGTGGAACTAGATGTGCTTATATTTCACTGTCAGGTAGTTTTATCTCATAAAATTGTTTGATATTTTAAACCAAACAATAAAGGGCTTGAGCAGGCATACTTGGAAGTCCAGAGACCTTTTTAATATTATTCCAACACAAACCAATATATTTCTCTTAAATTGCTTAATCAGGCATTTTAGAAACATCAATAGCGATGAATATTACGTGTTGCATCAATTTTTCATTCGTTATCAAAGGCATTATATTTGGTAATATATTTTTCACAATTACTTACCTTTCAAACTCATAAATATTTCAAATATATACTTTATAAATGCTTTTTGATATTTATTTGAGTAAAGCAGCCTACTACTCAGCATCGAATTATTGAAATTATCTAAGTGAATGCATCAACCTAATCAAAGGGTCTAAAAAGAATTCATGATGATAGATATCTATAATCGCAGGTCTTTAACTTAATTCTTTACTAAGCATCTTAATGATAAGGTCTTTTAATGATTGATCTTGAATCTAAGAAAAAAAGGGGCTTTTTTATATAAATGGCAATAGGCACTCAAAACTAGATGAATATTAGGTGATGTGTGATATCTGGAATAAAATCAAATCTTTCATTCCTGTTAATTGTAACCTAATTAAACCTGATAATCTACGATAGTTTATATAATATTTACATCAATCCTAATGAAAAGATATCTGATTAATACGATCCTAATGATGGATTCAAAGTTAATTCTGGTGCCATATATGCTAAATCTGGATATAGTTATAATTATTTATCGTAAGGTTTAGGGATTAAATCTATATCCACATTGATGGAATTCCCCATCGGGTTGGGTTAACTGAAAATGAATCCTCCTATCTAAATTTGAAGTCTAAAATTACTTTGACTTTTCCTTCTGTAGTCACATAGATA